>JAGDQP010001203.1:42584-95345 GCA_022664845.1 Lepisma saccharinum | reverse complement strand
CCTGTTGAAGTTTGGTTTTACCCGTACGTACCACAACTTGCATTGTGAAGCGTCATTTGTGTTTTGAACAACCAGATTCAAGTCCCTGTTGAAGTTTGGTTTTACCCGTACGTACCACAACTTGCATTGTGAAGCGTCATTTGTGTTTTGAACAAGCTGATGCAAGTCCCTGTTAAAGTTTGTTTTACACGTCCAATTTGCATTGCATATTAGAACTCAAGCACTAGGCTACATACTTCATTCGATTCAAATGCAAACTGGCTGCTAATTGCCTTGCTCTAGTACTGTTTCATTCAAAGATTAGTCTATATGCAACAAGTTGGATGGATTTTAGATACCTCCCCTAGCTTGACAACAAAGTGACCTAACCTCTTGTAACCTAACCTACCATTAGGTCGAATTAAATCCCACTTAAATATTAGAGTATTAAAAGCACAAAACAGGCAAGGGATATTTAAAATTAAAGAAAAAAAAGCATATTTTATGCGACACAAAAAGTATGATGCAAATTATTAATATTTTGTAAAATATCACAAAAAAGTTTAACGTGTCTTTTTGTTTTTTGGTACCAAATAGCCCTATTAATATTTCGTGTTATACACAAAAGACGAACGTTTTTTGTTGTCGAATATCAAGTTATTTTAAGCCCTTCATTATACAGGGTGTTTCAGAACAAAGTGCATTACTTTCGGGAGATGATTCATGACATCCAAATAAATTTAAAAAAATAAAGTTTCTATGAACATGGGTGAAATTGGGCCCTAATTTGGAGCCCAAAGTCGACACCCACGAATGAGAAGAAAATAAATAATTAATTATCAACAGATTCGGAACGAAGCATTGAATGAAAATTTCGTTCCCCGAAATTTCTTTCTAAACGATGGTGGGTATCAGGAGTGAAAACACACTGCCACCGTGTTGCCAACCTGATATAACGTTTGAATTTTTTCAAAGTGTACTGTTACGTCGTATTATTGGTTATTTGGAATTCTCTAGTGATGATAAACAACATACGTAATGCACAAGTCGCAGTGTTGCAAACTGTGGATAAAGCAGAAAAGTTTTCACCATCTTATACAAATATGTATTTTCCTAGGGTATTTCATCTCGTGTCTTATCCATAGTTTGCAGCATTGAGGGGGATGCTTTACCTCTGTTATTTACTATTACTAGAAGAAGGCAAAACGCCCAATAACAGGACATAGTGCTATTTAGAAAACTTAAACGCTAAACCAGGTTGGCAATACTGACAACCCGTGACAGCGTGTCTTCAGCCTTGATATTCGCCATGTTGTTGGAAAGAAATTTCCGGAAACGACCTTTTCATTCAATGCTTCGTTTCTGACTTATTGATTCATTTTCTTCCCATTGTTATGTTAAATGTCAACTTTGAGCTCGAATGCTGTATCTCCAAACGCAAGCGGAATTTATCCAATAGGAACCTTTTCCATTTATTTCGATGTCAGGAATCACCTCCTAAAAACAATGTACTGTTCAATGAAACAGCCTCTATAATTCACCTTTGACAAACATTAGGAGTACTCTATTTCAACTTAAACTCACAAATTGTCACTGACTGAACAATCTCAAGACCTGAAGTCCAGTCAACATGACTAACAACGTTTCATTTTAATTTATTGGCAGTCAATAAAGAGAAAACATTTTTTTTATTTATTTGTTTATTTTTAATCCACTGTTAATCAATATACATAGTCTTTGCGTGGATTAACCACATTTTTTTATTTTAACAAAAAAAAATATGTAATATAACATCACAATAACAATTCTCGCTAGTATATTTGCAAACCTAAATAATATTTCTGTTTCAAACATTCAGGAAAAGGTTTCTGGAGCTCATCTGGGTTTCTTCATATCATCTACTGTTTGTCATACGAATATGTCACTCACCAAACTATCAGAAAGTCACAATACAGAAACATATACACTATACATACATCCTATATCACTTTCACTGTATTTTTTGGGCCTTTTCTCCATGTTTTAATAATTGCTATTATTATTTGTATTAATATTCGAGAAATGGAAAATATATTCATACACTTTGTTTTTTTTTTATTTGAATTTAATTCAGCAACTACTTCGTTTCCTTCCCCCACCCACCCTCTTCAACTCACTGGTGCGTATTCCGTGACTGAAATGGTTCAGTTTAGACAAAAAACAACAACAACAATGTATAATTACAAACAATGTAAGTCCCCTTTCACATTTTTTTTTACAAAAAAAACTCAATAATGTTTTCTTTATTGTCTCTGTGAAAAAGAAAGACAAACTCATTGTTGACAATATATATTTTAAGACAATATTATTATTGTAGTTACTGTTGATATTACAACAATCAGTTGTTGACGTAACAATATATCATACTCTTATAATCTCACATAATACTAGGAACTCTTTTTAATACTTCTCACACTCTTTTTTAAAATTTGAATATGTTAAGAACTTAAAAACAGCACAAATGCTTCTTATTTAAGTTTATATGAACACACATATTCCTTTCTTTTTTTTAATTTAAAAATTATCATGGCACTTCTGTTTTTTTTTAGATATTTTGAAATAAATTATATTTTATCATAAGAACATCTGCAAAAGTTCTGTAGAAGTAGTAGTATAATGCTAAATGATGGTGAATTGTTGGTTGACAATGTTTATCATAGTGACAACGAAATCTAGTATACGGTTTAGGTGTACATGTATAAATAAGAAAAAAATAGAATGTTCTATTATGGGTATGAATCGAAAATAGTGTCCCCCGTATGTGAAACACAATAGTTAGTTATGTATTGTCTCGCATCACATTCACTGTAAACACGGTTACAATATGAATCACTTATTCACAAAACGATATATTTACTCTATCCATTTTTTTTAGATAGGTACTTACTGTATTTTTATCTTGTAAGAGAATTACACATACAGATTATCTGTTTGATGACTATGTACAACTATAGATTCCAATATACCCACACAAAATTATATGTCGATTGTAGAAGTCAAGATATACAAATGGCATTGACGAATAAAAAAATGTTCCGAGTTAATCTTTTATACCTATAACCCGAAATATTATGTGACACAAAAAACATTAAGGTTCATGGTCTTTGTACAAAAATATGACAGTTTTGTGACACATATTTCGGGTTATATATAAAAGATTTACTCAAACTTTTATTTATTTGCCAATATCATTTGCATCTGAGTTCCTTGGCTTCTGAGTTCGACATATTTGTTTTTTTAAAGAATCAATTTTCATGAATGTAATATGTCAATTACTTTTTAGTTTTGCTTGATTCTTGTTCGGTTACTGTATGGTTTTAAAAATTCATATTACTTGACAATCATACACACGAACTGGGTGCTAAAAATTAGCTCAATTGCAGCGGTTTCCAGTCAACATTGGTAACATATTAGACGATCAGATCAATTTCTACTAAAATCGAAATTTTAAAAGCCTTAAGAGCCAATATCTATTGTAAACTACTATGATTAGCTCATTTTGAAACTCCTGTTACGAAAGCAAGTCCTGATAGCTAATTTTGATCTAATACTGAATGTAATGTGCCTGAGGATGATCCTGAAGGAAATAAATACATTAAATTAAATTCTGTTACTCAGTATTACTTCAACTGAACTAATTTTGAGATCGTATTTACTTAATCAGTTCCTATGGGCTTATTTTGAACATGCGTTTCCTGATAACTTCTTTTATTGAGACATATTGGGACTGTTTCGACTAAAAACCGCTCCCATTGGCTAATTTGGAAGCCATAATTACTGAAAATTGCTTCCATTTTCTCATTTTGAATCTATGTTAACTGTAAAGGGCTTTCATTGGCTTATTTTGAAGAACCAGTGCTTACTGAAAACTGCTAATTTTAAATCAACATTTACTGAACGCTACTCTCTATTAAGGTCAATTTTAATGTTATTTTCTAGACAATACGTACTCATGTACAACATACTCATAAAATTACAAAAAAAAAATGCGTTTACAGAAGAACAATCAGAAACAGGAAAGGTCCTTATGAGGGCCAATTTCTAAAATTCAAAAGTTGTACTATTTTGAAAGATTAGTTGTTGCTGTTTGGTTCCATGTCACAAAGGGCCTGATCATTGATTATATCCAAAAGAGATTGATGCGGGACACAGCTTATGTTTTCTAAAGGAAAAAAAGTTTGATTTATCTTGGTGCAAAATTAGCATTAAAGATATGGCGATACGCAAAGCTGAACCATCCCAGATCACGGTTGGCACACTCCAACCTCCCCTTTCTTTACCAATTTAGTATTAATGTTCTGTTTTGTCAACTTGTTTAACGTACTGTACTCTATCCCTTTGCTTAAGGATGGGGTTATATTGAGAACAGAAAAGAAATATGATCACATACAATTGTATAGACCTACGTATCTCAGATACAAAGGGAAGAAAGATACAGGCATAACTAATGCCACACTGAAAGATAGGTGCACTTGAACGAAGGAGATTTATTCAAAAACTTTGAGCAAATAGATTTCTAGGATTGTTTTTTCGCTTTTACATGAAGAAACTAAACACTCATTAAATTTTTTGTATCATCACTTTACGTACATTGTTTAATCCACCACTTGCACTGTCGCAAAGGCGCTAAAAGTCACTTTCTTCGGTTCCGTATACTCGCCATACTTTTTCGTCTTTTTAATCACAGATTTAAGGTTTCCTTGACCACCAGAGTTAGCGTTAGCGTCGGAGAATGCCGAAATTGACCGTGGACCAAATTCATCCGCTGTCGTTTGATTTGAGTTCCTTGACGACACACTACCCATACCAGCAGTGACTATTTGCGATCCCTTTTTCGACGACGAAACAACAGAACCACTAATTTCACGCAACTTCTGCGATAGACCAACAAATCTACTTGACGTAACGGCGTCAATGTAACGATACGCCATTGGTCGTTTTGTTGGACTCTTGCTGCGACTTCTTCGTTTCATTTCTTGACTCATTCGTGAGTCGCGATTCGGACTGCTCCGTGCAGCCGCTGCCGCTGAATGATGCATATCCGATTGTGGTAACCAGTGAGGATATAATGGGGCTACGACCGCTGCGTTGTTATTGAAATCGCCTATATTAACGTACATCCAAGCGTACTGAGGCACTCTAGACACTACCGTGGCCGTAGGTAACGAATGATCGACAGATACACGAACGAACTGGTTCCGCGCACTCACTGACGATTCCTTGGAATGAGACGATGAAACGTTACTAGTAATTCGTTTCAATTCAGTACTGGAAGAAGTTGGATTAGAAGAACCATTTCTGGACGAAGGATGTCCTCCTGCTGGAGTATTTGGCGGAGAGGGTGCCGGTCCTTTCTTTTTCACGTACCTTCGTCTTTCAGGTCTTTGCGGAGGAGAAGAATTCGACGTTTTACTTGGCGGCGGAGACCACACCTTTCTAAGTTCACTATCATCCTGTCCAGCACCTCCTGGAAGCTGTTTGTGGAGCAACATGGCCGGTTGACGTTGGCGTAAGGTTGGTTCTTTTCTCGTGTCCACATCCGTTAAAATAATACCTTCAATTTCTTTATTGAATTTCGATTTGTTGGGCTTCACAGAGCAATTTAAAAGATTCCCTACGTCGGGTGTACTGATACTAATGATACTTGATGGTTCTTCGTCTTCTCCAAGGCAAGCATCGATCCCAGGACCTGCTGCTCCTGATACTTCTATGTGCGTAATTCCATCTCCGTCTGTTCGATGAACTAAATTCCATTTGGCAGTGGTCTCAATATCTGTAGGATCTTTTCTAGGCACAGGAATTCGTTCTTTCGCAGTCTTATTATTATTATTGTTGTTATTATTGGTGCTGATGTTACTGTCAATAACATTAGCTCCAGCAGCTGTATTGGTCGAAGTGGCAGTAGTCACATTGGGAACGTGATTTGTTGGGGTTTGGGCTGATGATGAGGTTGAAGACTGATGAGGATTCTGATGAGGATTCTGAAAGAGTGATGGCGAAGTATGACTGTTGTTGTCTTTGGTAGGTGATGGGGCAACGGTCGAAGAAGATACGGTTTCAGATTCTTTGCTATCTTTCCTTCGATGGTGTTTGTATTGTTCTAGCTTAAACCTTCGACTTAAATCATGGTAATTGTTACATAACTTTTTCGCGCTCTCTTCATTTTTACATTCAAACACAACAGCCTCCAAAGAGGATTGATTTGGTGTTGCACCTTCTTTGGAACTAGATGATGATGACCTTCGTGTTTTTACCACCCAAACGACTACTCGAGGAAATGACGAATCCGTGTGACAAAAGACAACATCACTCACCGAATACAATTCTCTCAAACCCTCTTCGCCTTCCCTAAAGCTCATAGTACTATTAGCACCATTATTAGTGCTACTGTTATTAGGCTGGTGTTGTTGTTGATTGTGGTGATGATTCGTATTTTGATGGTGATGCGTTGGAGAAGAACCTTCTAGATCATCCGTATCCGAAGCACTGCTATTAGCGCTACTGGTCTCATCGGAGTCATGAAATTTGAAGACATGATCATCAATCACTTTTATGGGATCTAATCCACAGAATCGTTCCTCAACAGTGTCTCCAGATCTTGTAGACTCGGTGTCGGATTCAAAGCCTTCGTCGGGTCTTGCACCAATAACTTCCAAGCCTCGTTCACGACAACGTAGTACGTAACGGCTCTCTTCGGTCGTTCTAACATTCTTCGAGCGTGCCAAAAAACTCCTCACCAGAATGGCTAAACTGGAGGCGTTGACAGCTCCATCTACGTAGCTCCGACCTAGAAGAACTGCCTCACATGAAGATACGTCTTGCCGTGACATGGTTTTCACGCCAAGAGTCTTCTTGTAGAGGGGAAAACAAAAAGAAAGGTAGAAAGAAGAGTGATATTAAAACCTTTCTTTTCGCACTGCACTTGTTTCTTTAAATTATTTTTTCCTCTTTCCTCCTGAATATATATGTTGTTTCACACAATAGATGTCACTAAAGGTAAACAATGATAATCCCACTGGCTGCGTAAGTGTGGGAAAAACCATACAACCACCACAGCGGTGGGGAAACGGTTGGTGTAAACTTTGAGGATTATCTGAACCAAGTTGACTGAACCACATTTTCGCTATGCCAATGTTAAAACTAACAACAGTTTGAACATTATCTCTCTTCTTGTAGATATAATTGTTTACCTCTAACTGGGCTCAACTTCACTATGCACACTTCTTTATATTTGATTGTAGATAAGAAAGAAAAACAGTCAAGGTTTCAGAAAGTCGTAAGGACGGTGTTGTAGTGGACAAGGTGGTGAGAAAGCTGTGCTGTGTTTCCAAGATGGAAGCAGTAAAGTACTCAATCGTTTTGGTTTAGCATGGGGTCTGCCTTCTTCGTCAAGACATCACCAAACCTGTAACGATACAAGAAAAGAAAGGTGGAAATTAGAATAACTATAGTTAATTCTTTATATTATACAAGAAAATACATTCATTCAATTAAGTCGTTGATTGGGAAAAAAGAAATATATATATAAGTTACTTGGTTCTGAGATAGTTTTCAAATAAATTGTACAGTTTCTATTCTCTGTTAATGCATTGAATCAATGATTATTACAACCCACTGTAGTCCCGTGGATATGACACAGTTACTTTTCAATCTTATGCCATTATGTTTGTTGAAAACAGATTGTATATCTACACTCACTTAAATCAAGTGGACTTACCTCTTTCTCCCAATCAACAATCATTTATATGTATCTTATTTATATATTTATTACAGAGTCAATTGGCTTAATACAATAAACATAGTGTATATATCTTCAGTAATGTGAAAAAAATATTATTTTCCACAGAAATAATATTTAATAATCACAAAATAATAGACAGTGCATTAAGATAGGAAAAACTCATGATTGCAAAAAGATCAAGCAAATGATAGAAAAATTAACTACATTGAGACATACTGTAGTGCGTCCAATATTGCTGCAATGCGATAAATAAAAATTAAGAATACAAAAAACTCAAGGTCAGCCTATGTAGTTAGTTACGAAACTTGTATTATGTATGAGAATTCTTAAAATGTTAGTAAATTAGTAACATCGAATTTTGTGTAGACAGTTATAGCTGGAATGTTATTCAAGGGTGCATTGCTGCCCCCCCTCCATTGACACATTCCAGATACAACTACCCTGTTCACAAAGTTTAATATTTCTAGTTTATTAATATTTTAGGAGTTTCCATACACAATACAAAATTAATAACTAAATTACGTATGGCAATTTTTTATGATTTTTTATTAGTTTTTAATTTATCACAATATTATTAAATTTGTAAGAATTTGCAACATTAAATTTACTATATTAAATTTTCAATATTAAATTTTCAATATTAAATTCATAATATAAAATTTGTGATATTAAATTTATAATATTAAAACTGCAGTAATAAATTTACTATATTAAATTCATAATATAAAATCTGCGATATTAAATTTATAATATTAAAACTGCAGTATTAAATTTACTATATTAAATTTTCAATATTAAATTCATAATATAAAATTTACGATATTAAATTTATAATATTAAAACTACAGTATTAAATTTACTATATTAAATTTTCAATATTAAATTCATAATATAAAATTTGTGATATTAAATTTATAATATTAAAAGTGCAGTAATAAATTTACTATATTAAATTCATAATATAAAATTTGCGATATTAAATTTATAATATTAAAACTGCAGTATTAAATTTACTATACTAAATTTTCAATATTAAATTCATAATATAAAATTTACGATATTAAATTTATAATATTAAAACTGCAGTATTAAATTTACTATATTAAAGTTACAATATTAATTTCATAATATAAAATTTGTGATATTAAATTTATAATATTAAAACTGCAGTATTAAATTTTCAATATTAAATTTACAACAATCTATTTATACTTCACTTGTGGAACACGGAGAAGGTTGAGAAATACGGAAAATGTATATTTGTTACTGAAATAAGTCAGTAAGAAATATTTATTTGCAAGTACAGAAAATATACGTAGAAACATAATCCGGTAGTTTATTAAGGTTTGTAATTAAACAAGAAACACACACATTTACGTAACTTTTTCCTCTGTGTATTATTTTATGTACCGTATATGTTTATAACGTGACGTAACTATGATTAAATCATATATGTATATGGTTGAGTCATATCTACACATGGTTCAGTCACGTATAATAAATTTAATACCTTGAAGATGTATCACGGTACTGTATATTTTCTTCTAACCACATCAATACAGGTATCCGTAGTCATCCAAAAAACGACGCAGAATGAACTAAAATATAATAATATATAAACGAATAATTTTCCAATGAAGTTAAATTTATAACTGTGTGATCCTTAGGTATAACTCCATATATACATGTTTATGTAATAAAAAATACTACTACATTAGCTATTCTTTATTACCATTGACATATCAAAGAATGTTTGCATATAGTAATATACCAATGTTGATGATGGGTCTTCTGCTCCTAAGCAAGTCTAAAACCCAAAAATGAAGCTATACTGGTTAGCCACTGCATTCCATCCAGATGTAACGACGTAAGAATCAATGGTGTGTTATTAAGAATTTCTTGTGGGAGGAGGGGGGTGGATTCCCAAAATAATTTGTCAAGATTTCTTCAAGCTTATTTCCTTTATTTGATTTTTTTTAAAAAAATCATGCTTACTGCTTTCTAAAACTAAGTAATTTTATTAGTTCAAATCTAAGTTTTTAGAAAAATTATCCTGATTCAAACATTTTAATTTTTTATGCTATATCGACTGTATGGCTATACTGTAGTTATAAAAAAAGTAGTTTTTGTTAAGGGGTGACTGCTTCTTCCGGCCCCTTAATTCACCGTTGCTAAGAACACGGCCTGCAGTTTAAAGCGTACACCAGAACTACTGAGTATCGAACCCGGAACCCTTTCATTACAGAACAACGTTACTTTTCATCCACTCGCATTTTTATTATTATCATTTTAATGCATTCTCGAATTTTTTCTGAAATTAGCCCGCACTAAATGACGGACGCTTGTCAAAGCTTTTTTTTTTTTGTACACTCAATTTTGATTGAAAACAAAACTGTCCGTGTTATCCGGGCTCATTACGGATTTGTTATATTTCCGTGGTGTATTCAAGAGATGATGAATAAATAAATCGAAAAATAAATAAGTAATTTTCATTAGTGAATTTAAATCATGAGAACTCAGCCCCTTCTAAGGTGATCAAAAAAATCAAAGTCATTTTCGCAAAAGTAGTCTTTCATTAGCATGGAAACCATAAGTTTCTTCCGTATTCTACCCAAACGGTGTTCTTTTGGTGCGTCTTAATTCGGTACCAAGGTAAACAAACACTCCTACAAATATCTCAAAGCCATTATTTACAAAGTCATCATATTTCCAGCGTTATCAAAACGTCTATTTTATTGATAGGTTGCCATAGTTACGACAACATAACTGCCGTCATAATGCCGGAGATACGATTATGACCCGAGGTTACCTGAGTAACGTAAAAGGAATTTGAACTTTATTTAGGGGCTTTAGGTACCTATGGTACAGGCTGCGATAGGGTGTAGAGCAAAGGCCGTCGGAAGGAGTTGGCCAGGACCTAAATTGAAGATACCCATCCGAGCATTTACCTGGTGTGACTTGAGACAAAATCTTGGAAAAAACTTAATCAGGATAGTCGGCCGCTGAGGTCGAATCTAGGACCTCCCATATGCGAAGCCAACGCTCTACTAATTGAGATTCGGCCGCTCGATCGCGACTATCTTAAGGTTAATGTAAAGGAACGATCTCCAACAAAAGATGGCAGCAGTGTCTTCGTATACGTCTAATGTATTTTTATCGTTGCACGAAATTTCAATGCTGCTCCTGCAAATTCAAGCCTAGAGAGTTCTAACTTTCAGGGAAGAAAGTTCATAACCAGTTCAAGAGTTCTATCAATGCCGATGTTTAATTTTTGTTTTTTGTTCATTGTTGAAAGACTTTCATTGTTATAGGTTTTGATATTCACAACAATGAAGCGATTTCAACAATGAAGAAAAACGAAATTAAAATTGGCATTGATAGAAGTCTTGAAATGTTTACGAACTTTTTTCTCTCCAAGATTGAACTCTCTAGGCTTCAATTTATAGGAGTAGCATTGAAATTTCGTGCAACGATAAAAATACATTAGACATATGCGGAGATAGTGCTGCCATCTTTTGTTGGAGATCGTTGTTTTCCATTAACCTTAACGGTAACACTGAGAATGGGAAGTGGAGATTTGAATGGTCTTTGAGACTACTTCCCACCATGAATCGGTCAATCATCCACAAAGGATTTTAATATATTCCACTTTGTTAAGACCTGTTTTAAGCAAAATAGGCAGACTGCAAGATATATATTTTTTTTGTACATATGTATACACGTAATGCGTATCGCTGGTGTAGGAGGGCACAATGGTAGGTGGGCAGAGTCCCCTTTTTGCATGTGATAACCATTTTCGGGGAAACCTTTGATCAACTTGACTGAAGAACCCCTGGCAACACTTCGACTGAAAAATACAAACCCAGTGTTTACATAAACAAAACCATTATGGAAAGCGCGTTCTCCAGAACAGAATGGGGTTGTTTTCCGACCTTGTTTAAAACGCCATGCATAAAAGGAAGGGGGGGGGGCTAAGATGCAAAAATCTCAAAGAAAAAAAAAATAACGAATTTCAGCTGAATAAATAAAGTGACAAAATGGGACTAAATTAATCGTTGTGCGAGTGGTGGGGGGGAGGGTCACGACACACAAAATAAAAGAAAACAGAAATTAGTTTAAAAGTTCATACTATTAATATATTACGACTCACTGACTGACATACTATCGAGTCCCATTCGCACAAAAAAAAAAACAACAACATATTTTTTTAAACAATTGTTCTATTGTATTTAGACATTTAAAAAAAAATGATATAAAGAAATGGGGAGGGGGGGGGGGGGGGAGGGAACTGTCATATACTTTTTCTCACGTAATTCATACGCATGCTGTTGTTTTCCTCATCTGCCTCAATTTTTATTATACGTTTCAAGGTAAGAGAATGGAATTTATACAAGAAAATTGAAGCATAAAAAAACCTTCTTACGCTGCAACAATTATTACTCATAAAAAAAAACAACTCATCACGCTACAATACTGAAATAAAAAGAATAAAGATTCCTGAATTTTAAATACGTAGTTAATATTATACTAATACTAGTATACGAGTACTTGTATATTATTATTACTACTACTAGTAGTGTTTCTCTTTTGTTTTGATGATTGTATGTGTGTCTCAGAAGGAAAAGAAGCGAAAAACAGCCTACCCTGATCTACTGCCCTTATTCCGTAGACGATGTATAAAATCTCAAACGGATATGGTAAAAGCAGTGCGTATGAAACAAATTGTTTTAGTATTCAGGGTTGACTTCTTTCTGTTTTAGTAGCGGAAATTAATCGGCATACTTTTAGACATTTTTAAGAAGTAACTTGATGTAAATATATTCTAATTTTATTTGCGCATTTATGTGTAGGAAAACACGTTTTGGACATCAGTCAAGTCGTTAGTGTAGGAATTTTAATACCGAGGCCTTCTTGGACGAAAAGAATAAATAAAATATCCTCTGGCTACCGTTTTATTTTGTTGCCATGGACAGTGCAATTCTAACTAAATTTAGAATCTAAATGAATTTGACTTTGAATTTATTTTAAGGCCTTTAGGCATCTGAGGCTCAGGTCGGGAAAGGACTGTGGAAGGTTGGTGGCCAGGATCTATTTTGTATGTACCATTCCGGCATTTGTCTGGTATGACTGAGGAAAATCCCTGGAGAAACCTCAGTCAGCATGATCGGCCTCTGGGATCGATCCCAGGACCTCCTGTAAGCCAACACTCTACCTCTGACCCACGGCTGCTCGCTCACAATCTAAATTAAGTCGAGTGGGGGTCGTGGGAATCTAAACACATTTGTACTAATGGGATATTTTGAGTTCAAAGCCATTGGCCAGTCGTCATTCATGATGAATTTAACTTGTTATTTTTTTTACTTATATCAGATGAATACTGGGATAGTACTTTAAGCTGATATTATGATCACTTTCCTTTTCCCACGGATATAAACAACCGCTGGACGAGAGGTTAGCACACTCGCTTTCCCTTGCCCGTTGTCAAGGGTTCAAGTCCCACGAGGGTTTGTCAAACGGAGTATTTTGAAACTACCTTTACCAAAAATTGTAGGTCCCGTCCGTAGGACCTCAGAACTTACTTTGAGACTTTAATAACAATTTAAGCAAAACTGCATAATGGTAATTGAACATGCATTGTTTTTCAAAAATTAGGAAAATATTTTATTTTTTTTTATAAAGGAAAAAAACTTGTTGTTTCATTTTCATTTTGACTTTGATTTCGATGGAAATTTTGATTACATAGAAACACGAAAAACAGAAAAATAGAAACACTGAAAACCGGCTTCTGAAAGTGAAAACTAAAAAAAAAATAGGTTTTGAAGTTTTGAACCGAGCAGGGTTTTAGAAGAAAGAGAAACGATAATATCGCTTTTCGGCATTCAGCTTCTATAAACTATATTTTTTTAGGTTTTTTCAATATACAGTTTAACTCATCGCTAATCAATTTTCAGTTTGCTGAGTCATATATTCATAGACTTTATATAATAACATGATAGAATTTCTCGATATGTATCATCTTGGAACTGTTGCCATGAGAGAAAAAAAGAAAGAACAGCCCTGACATTGTTTAAAGGTACCGTCCAGGCATTCACCTCGATGACTAAGAAGAAAGCCGAGAATCTATGACTAAAACGACCAGCGTGAACTTGATGTCAACTCCCTGCAGCGCTCTACTCCCCAGCACCGATCCAATGTCCAGTGAACTTAGCCAATAGGCTATGAGACGGGGACGCACCAATAAATCAATAGCGAAACGTCGTAAGTCCAATCGGCACTTAGCCAGTAAATGAGGAGATATGAAAAAGATTATGCAGGCTTCTTACCTGGAACGAATTTTTTTTTCATTAAGATTGAAAGGGTAAATAACGAATTTTTCACTATGATCATAGGGTAATATTGAAGCCTAGAATATGAAGAATCTAAGGATATTAATACCTATTTTTTCTCTAATTTTTGGACATATCATGTTTTGAAATTAGGCAATTTATTTGTGAATTTCAGTAATGAATACATCACACATACAAACTGCAATTAGCAATCTCGTAAACACGTATTTCCCATGCGTTATGTAAGAATTATGTATACATAAGCACGTGGAAACGGATCTATCATATTATAGCAAAGGATGACTTGTTGTTTAACACTAGAAATCTAAGTATATTTAGTTTAGGGTTCTTCCTAACTTCGCCACAAGCCCACACTAATATACACACACGCACACTTACCCACACATCAGTGTAACAAACTTCTTTCTAGAGATATCTTCAATTGAACAATTTAGCCATAAACATTTTAACATTTTAAACGAGCGTTGAAACTAATTGAATAAATTAGAGCACATGTTACTTAATTTCTTTTGCTAATTGCAGTTTCAAGTGTGCTTTTACACAGGCAATTTTGTTGCTCTATGATTATAACTATTCCTTCCCTCGTGTTTAAATTTTGTGCATTAGTAAATAAATCAGATTATATGGCCATCTATCGTCAATAATTAAGATAAAAAAATAAAATAAATTGTATGCACGGTAACAGCACTATGGCTTACGCCCGTCCCGTCGTCAATAATTATTTTGATAGGAAGAATTTTAAATTTGTGTTTTGCTTTCACCAACTCAACCAAAGTGATCGGCTTAAGCAGGATTTGAATACGTGACGCCTTGCTAGTCATTGCATTGCTGTTGAAAAAAAATTAATAATTTTGTACTAGATTCACTAGACTCCAACAAATCGCCATTTTTTTATTGGCCAGAGAAAAGCCGCGTTTACATACTAAAATATTTAATTTCATTTAAGGCCTTTTGGCATCTTTGGATCAGGCCAGGATGGGTTAGTTAGAGGATGAGGAAAGCATCGGCCAGGACCTATTCTAAGGTACCATACCATCATTCGCCTGGTGAAACTTACGGAAATGCTGGAAAATCTCAGTCAGGGTGGTCGACCGTGGGGTTTGAATCACGTGCCTACTCACTGCCGCACTAAAGTCTGCGACGTAACCAAGATAGATGGGTTTATTTCGTTTATAATATATTTGGTCGAACCTATGACCTAAGCCTGTAACAAATATGACTGATGACATCCTCTCTCAAAATAGAATAAGTTGCTGCCAGGATTGTAATCTATCAGCTCGACCGACCCTTGCTTCGGGTACAGAAGTAAGCAGTTGAAAAACCTTAGTCAAAATAACCAGTAGAAGGATTCAAACTTATGGGCATCCACAGTACGTTAGTCCTTGACCACAATAGAACTGACCAAGAAACAAATGAATGAAATATTTCAAACATAGGATCAGGACACTACAGTTGGAAACACTGTATGTTCAATAGAACAGTAGTAACAAAGACGCTAATGAGAAGATCTGTTTATTCCGTGTTTGTTTCACCGAAGGACGTAATAATTAGCAAACGATTGACGTCATTTCCTTCTTGTATTTTCTTTAACCCTTTGGTTACCAGTCTAGCTCCTGTAAGTCCCTTAATTATAGTTTTTCTTACCTTTAATACATTATACAACAGATATGAGCACCGTAGTTGAGTGTTGATAGATTGTATGAACGGGAACTAAAGCAATATCACCAACAAAATACGTCTGAATGTTCATTCCTATTGAGGTCTAGCTAGCTCACCGCAGCATTTTGTGAAATTACAAATTCACAGTCTTGTCAATCATTTTGACTTCGAAGTACTTGCAAGTCCATCCATCCACTTTTTTGTGGTCTGACACCGTCGCTAATCGATTAGTATTGTAAAACTTGGGACTATTTACTTATACTAACACAAATTTAAAATGTAAACTTAGGTATAGGCAATACAAAATTTAGTCACCAAGTGGCCGTAGCTCAGTTGTTAGAGCATCGGCTTAGGGTTCAGAAGGTCCTGGGCTTGATACCAGCGGCTGACCATACTGACAGTAGTTTTCCCTGCGAAATTTCGCGATGGTACCTTCAACTTAAGCCCTTGTCACATACTTTTCCCTATCCTATCTTGACCTGGGCCATAGATGCCTAAATACCATAAATTCTAACCAAATAAAATACTTTGGTAAACTTTATTTTACATGGGCCAGTCTAGTAACTTTTTTGACTTCGGCTCGTCACGATTCGCTCATTTACAGTCAGCTGAAATCCACACCCATGACCCTGCAGGGACTTGAACCTGGAACCTTCCAGCCGTTGGCCTAACGCCTCAGACCGCAACTAGCCAAATAAAATAACTTTAGTTTGATCACTGAATTTTGAAATACTTGTGTAAATTACGTGCAGGTTCAGAATATTTTTATTACTTCACTCTGGAAACATTTCCGACTTAGATTAAATATGTTCAGTAGCGAAGCGTGAAATAAACAAATGGGTAGACATAACGTCAAAGAAACGAAAAACAAAAGTAAAACATTTTTATTTCGTGTTCCTGTTATATTGCAACGTACTTACACTTGCTCCTGAAAATATCACATAAAAGCATGTTATAGTAAAAACAAAATAACTAAATAAATTTATTTTAAAAATGGATAGACACTATTTTCCCTGTCTATCCTCAGAATTCGCCACTGAATATGTTTATCTCACTTTGTGAACATAATCTACGCTATGAGAAGAACGTTCTCCACCAGACTTTATTATGTCCAAAAGGTCTTTGATATTCCCTCGAATTTTAGTGAGGTAATTACATTTCAGAGTGTCACAGTATACGTAGTTCTAAGTTTTTTTTTAAATTTTTAATCTATAGTAAATCTGCTGTTCTCAAGCGTTTTTGATGATTATGGTGGGTTTTCTGCCCGATGGCAGGTCCTTACCCGAAGGTCACTGGCCAGGGTGAACCGATGGTGGCTTTCCATTGCCTTCCATCGGATTAAGATGACGTCCGAAGAACAGGACCTACAGTTGAAAGTGGACTACGAACCACTTGTGTTCCCGCTGGGAACCGAACCTGGGACGCTTTGTACATTCCCGTAATGGACAAATTTGGGATAAAATTAGGTTGTTTTGTATATGAGTAGTCTGTGGAAAGGTTCCAGATATTGGGTGGATATTTAGCTTAAGACATAACTGACAAATAATGTATGAAGGGAAGAAAGATGGCAGATATTCTTCTCTAATGGAGAAACGTAAAGATAGATTTAACAAACCTGCCACACTTACTATAAAACTATTTTAATCCGTAGAGGAAATTTGTAGAAATCCGGAAAGATCTTTTATTTTATTTTTCCTTCTATGGTAAGTCTATGCGTGGGTAGACTTGTAAAACACGCTTATTTTAACTACAATGGGTAACACCACTTGAAAAAGAGACAATAACTGGTTTTACCTGCTTCAATCCTAACCAACAATCGTCCCGCTGCAGCTGAGAGTGCGAGCAGGTGGAGAGAGAGATATAGAGGTACGGTTCCTTCACAGCTAGAAAGGGAGGTCTTCAACGTCCTACTTGGGACCTCCTGGAATGTGGTTCAACCTTCAACACCTGACGAGGCTATAGCCCAATGTCAAGTTCAGAAAAAAAACAATGCAAAAACCGTTTTCTTTTTGTTGTTTATTTATTTACGTACACCCTTCATTTTAAAACATTTTCTTGGAATCTTTTTACATGAATATTTTATGATGGGGGTGTGTAGAACTATGTCTTTCTTTGACAGGTTTACCTGTCCTCTATAATGTACGTATATTGAAAAGTATTGTATTAAAGGTTCCTTAGTTCGAAGCTATATTTGTTTAAAACTACCACTTTTTGTTCTCTTCCTCGCTACATAAACTCATTACGTAGACCTCTTCTTACAGCCCGGTCAGAAATCTGAAACCCGTGAATACCTAGGGCGGGAGCTTTATTTCATTTCTGATACCTAATTCCTAAGAATTTTTGAAGAAATTTAGCGGATGAGTCACTTTTCGTTAGGTGGCTTTCAGCCGCCATCTTGGAAAATGGCCGACATTTGTTGATATTATTATTACTGTCTGTAATTCTGGAACGGATAAAAAAAACACAAATATTTTCCAATAAAGAAACGTTTTAAACGTCAAAATCAAACAAGCGTTCCTGCTTTTTCCGCGTCATAAAAAGGTCCCTTAGTACTATGCACGGTGGTTCAAGTTTCTGACTGGACTATTAGACCGAGCGGCTGTAATTGTTAGAGGGTTTTGTTTAGCAATTGGAAGGTCTCGGGAAAGATCACAGCTGACACCTATCCTGACAGATTTTCCCGGATTTTTCTTCGTCATATCATGCAAATGCCGTGACGGTACCTTCAAGCTAGGCCCTAGCCAACTTTCCATATCCAAGACAGAACCTAAAAAATTAACATACCGTACTGAAAAGTGTACGGGTATTAGACATTTCGGGCGTTAATCATAAAGATGACTTCTCTTCTCGAATTCGACATTCCGGAAGATCCGGTACCAAATTTCGGGAAGCTCCGAATATGAAATTTGCGAGAGCTCGGAAACTACAGCCACCTCGTGAAGTGTTGAAACCTTAGATTTCGGCAAATCTCGAAACCTCGGGAAATTTCAATCACTCAAGAATTTCTGTAACTTATATTTCCCGATCCAAAAATTTATTGATTTTCAGAAAGTATTCTCATCTTGTCTCGACAAAAAAAAAAAATCTTCTACGCACCCTTTGCGTCACACAATCATTTTAAAATCGAGTTTTTGTTTCCACAACAGTCGCATGTTTACACCATAATCGTCAGGAACCGGATTCAAATCACGAACTAGGCAATTCTTGATTGGTATTTTGTCTCTTTTAATGCAGATGAATTCCGGGATGGCACTTTGAAAGAAGTCCGAATCCTCTATTTTCCATTCCCTTCTCATACACATAGAATAAAACCGATTACTTTGCTGGGCTTAAGTCCCAATTGAGGCAGTAACTGTAATGTGTCAGCCTCTTTAAGGCAAACCGTAGCCTATATTAGATTTTCAGTTATCAGTAGTGCGAACCGAAAATGAAGCTATTAACACGAATAGTGATAAGACTGATTCATAGTTTTTAGCTTAATTTATAATAAATAACCTACGCAGACAAGTAGTTTCTTTGTTGGAACAATACCTTCATTTTATCTTTTGTTCCCAGTCAACTTAAGAACTAAATCCCGTTTACATAAAGGAAGAGGGATGGAGAAGGAAGACGACCAGGGTTACGTTTGAAGGTACTATCTCGGTATGGGTATAGTGTGACAGAAAAATCCTAGGAAAACCTTACTCAGGAAGTCTGCCCGCTGAGAGCGAACCGAAGACCTTCAGAATGTGAAGTTAAGGCTCTACCAACTGGAAAGAAAGGTGTTTCTGCCCGAAGATAGCTTTGTAGCCCCAAGGCAGAGTCCGGACTCTACAATTTTCCAGAGAGACGTGAGGAGAATATCTCAAACCGTAGAATATTGTATTTGCCACCTGTTCATATCTCAAACTTAAGACGGCCTGAGCCTAAGTTTAGTTAATCACCATAAATAGAATTCAAGCCCAGATTTGGGATATATTTTGGAACACAGAATCAAAAAATTTCCTTACACAGAGTAAGCAAATCTGAACCACCACAACTAGAAATCAAACATTATCTCAGGGATCCCTAGAAAAAAAAAATATATTGTGTTCACAGTTCCTTCCATCAGATGGAGGAGATAATAACTTATTGAATAATATTAACAGTGATACCCAACCTTTTTCCCCCATGGGCCACATTAAAATTTAGCACGATTTTTGCGAGCCACAGCATCCTCTGACATAAATAGCATTCAAATCGTTTGCGTTGTTTCATTGCAGCTTTTAAATGCTAAATATATTCTGCTCATTTATTCTGTTTGCCAGGGAAAGATCCCGAATTTCGGCGGGGATTTACAACTACTAGGGCTAAGAAAGTCGTTGAGGTGTCGTTGGAAAGGTCTCGGCAACACGAGTTCAAATCCGAATCATTTCTCCAGATAGCAGCGACGGTTATCGAGTTTCGGTGGTTGGTGGATTTTCAACTTTGGAACTACTAGGACTAGGAAGGTAATTGATGTGTCGTTGAAAAGGTCTCGTCACAATTTTTCGAACGCAACATTGATCATATAAATAGCATGCTTACCGCTGAAGCCTGGTGGTTAAACTCCGACTTTCTTGTTTCAATTATGGATTTCCTTTGCCCCCTTTATTATTCTACAGTTGGATAGCTTTCCTTCAAATCCGACAGATGGCAATGAACTGTCAATTTTGATGTAGAACGGACTATCATCTTTTCTTTTTTCTGATGTCTTCAAGTACAATCTAGTATATTTAACACACTTTATGTAAGTACAGTATGAAGTTGTTATTAATTATAGCAAAACAATGTACAAGCTAGATATAAAATTACAACAAAATAAGCATGTAAAAGACATAGGGGTCTATAATTAAACGTAAATTCACGATGAGTTTTAAACACGTATGCATTATCTTTCTTCATAACTTAGAACTTTTACGAATGCCAGCAATAAGCAAATGAATGGACTTTAATAATATATATTTCCTCGGAGAAGGAATCTTGAGTACTGATTTCGAATCCGATGACGACTTAATTTAGCCTTTAGGGTAGCCCGAGGCTATGTCGATCAGAAGGGGGGAAAAAACATGTCAAACCCGTCATGAGCGGTGAGATTTTCCTTTCTCTCCAATGGCACTTCAGTCAATAGAGTGTAGACAGAAAAAAAAAATCACGATCGTCTTGACCTGGTTTGTCCCTATAATCGGTGTAGCCCCGGTCTACCCTATATATACTATTTTTGAGTAGCCAAATGAACTTGACCTTCAAGGTTACAAAAGAATGCAGGGACGTATCTAAAGTCCAGCTAAGGAAACAATTTCATGATACAAATACATTCAAAATAAGTTTCCCTTTGGAATGTAGCTATTTCATATACAAGGTGATCACGTATTTCCTTGACAAAGCATAGTGTTGTTAAGTTTCAAAATAAGAATACAAAATTTCTTTGTTTGTACAGTACAACCCCTCTGGTCAGAAAAATAATAATATAAATTTCGTATCTTGTCTATAATTGGATTGGCTGCCTGGTTCGTGTTCATCCCCCGGTCTATTTTTGTCACGGTCTTTCATTTTTTTTTTTATTTGTTAAATTTTATATTAGACCTCTACCTTTGCTATTAACATATAATTTGCGTCGAATTATCGGATTTATTTCTAGCCGTTGTCCCCAAATTATATCGGTTTTAGGATGGCTTTTGTGATGATAATAGTGCTGGATTCGTACATACCAAACGATTTCAGGGCGTCTATAAAACTCGTTGTTCCTTTAAAAAAAGAAAAAAAGAATATTGGTAACATAACAACCTCCATTTTAGTGCACAGATAGGATGAAAGAAGATCTAAAGAAAAGTAGCGAGATATACATTTCTCCTTTTGGAGTTTATTAGACCAGGCAGACAGTCGCCATAAAAAAAAAAGTAGTAAAAATAAAATATCTTCTGATTGCATAGCGTTGGTGGGTACAAAGTGCAATGTTAAGTGACGTGGGCATCGACGCAGGGTTGCCAACTGTCAATAAAACAAAATTGTTTGATTTTTTAAAAAAAAATTCTCTAGATAACATGATTGTTTAAGAAATGTCCAAGATGAAGTTTTATTGTTGATTTAAGGTTCATGTAAAGTAACGATTTTTAACGCTAGATGGCAGATCAGTATGTCTCTAATACAGGATTTCTCAACGTGGGGGTCGCGATCCCCCCCAGGTGGGCCATGGGCTGTGTTCAAGGGGGTCGCAAGGGAAGGTGAAAAATAAATTTAAATAGTTTTCTAGGTTTAAGCTAATAAATTTCAAAGAAAGTTTTTTTTATTTTGCTTGTTGTTTTCATAATTGCTAAAGATACGTGTAATGTAATTTGTTGAACAGTTTTTTTGCATAATATAATTAGGATATTTATTATCAAATACAGTAAATCAACTGTCATGTTTTGAAATGAAAAGATAAAACAAATATTACACAAAATAAATTAATCGTAGGTCGCCGATTAGAAGACATTGTAAAAGGGAAGGGGATCGTAGGGTGAAAAAGGTTGAGAAACGCTGCTCTAATGTATATTTTTCGTTGTACGAGATTGCAATACTGCTCCTACAAATTCAAGCCTAGAGAATTAAAACTTTCACAGAAGATAGTTAATAACAATTTCAACGGTTCAATTCGTGTCGATTTTGTATTTTCTTTCTTGTTCATTGTTGAAATCCATTGGTTCTTGTAGTGAATAGGCAAACTTATAACAATGAAGCTCTTTCAACGAGAAGAGAAAAAAGAAATAAGGAGACGTATACTTAAGTGACGTAGGTAAAGGGAAGGGATTCATTTATAATCTATTACTTTTGTGTTTACTGATCAGTTCTCGAAATTTAGAGAAAAATTTATATTCTTTTTCGCCGTCAATAAAAAGCTTGCTGCCAACACTGGGCGTAATCATGCTCCCTGTTAAGCTTTCAAGAAGGGGAAAAACTTGCTGTCCAACCTTATACAACGAATTTACTGCTATTAAGTCTTTTAATGCTCAATACTTGTAAAATTTCTCGCTCATTTTGTTTATTCAATTTTGAATACTGGTAAACAGATTCTTTTACGAACTTAAACTCATATTGTGTTAACTTTCGATTATAAATAAGGATAAATTTAAAATTGAAATGTTCTAAAAACAAAATATTAAATTTATTCGGGATCAGAAATGAGTTTGAAAAAAATTTATAGTCTCGGAGATAAGCTTTACAATATTCTTTGTTACTTTAAAAAAAAAATGAGGACAAAATCTGCTATATCTGTGCTGAAAATTACTAGTGTGTCTTTTTCTTTTTTCTTTTTAAATATTGTGATTGGAGAACTTTAAGGATTTTGTTTTTACAGTTTCTCAATTGCATCCAGACAGTTTTTAGAGATTGATCATGATGGGTGTTCTACTCAAAGGTCTCTGAGCAAGGTGAACTGATGCGGTTTGCCATTTGCCTTCCAAGTGTTTGGAAACAATTTAGTTGTTACCATTAGCATTTCTTGAAGATTATTAGTACTTATT
Source organism: Lepisma saccharinum (assembly GCA_022664845.1). NCBI lineage: Eukaryota > Metazoa > Arthropoda > Insecta > Zygentoma > Lepismatidae > Lepisma > Lepisma saccharinum. The sequence goes on along the minus strand of JAGDQP010001203.1, from coordinate 72,081 downwards.
AGTGAAGTAAATACAACGGAATTTAGTACGGAAGATTATTTTTTTTTTCGTATACATCAATTCAAATTTGGATAATTAGCGTTAAGCAAAACTATTGGGAAAAGACTACTAAAATTGAGCCTAATTGCTCACAAACATTCTATTTTGGAGTGAACTGGCAACTTTTTTTTTTTGGCCAAAGTTCGTCACGTCTGAGGGATGACATTCTTTGGCGATCACTTTTCTGGTAAAAAAAAGAGGCTTACTTCAGGTACTATCCCGGCATTCGCTTGTCGAAACTGAAGGAAATCCTGAAAAACTCGTCAGGATGATCGCTAGTAGGTATGAAATATATATTCTTCTCCATTGCCGATCTAAGGTTCGTGAAATTACGGACCAAAAAAGAAAATGATTTCTTGCAAACATTTGAATCAAGGACTGTAGTTCTACACTTTATGTAGACCTATGTAAATCATGGGTAATGGCTGTAAGCAGAATTCGAGTCTTTCGTACAGTAATATCTTTGATTCAACGAAAATTTAAGTCTCATTTTGTCTTCTTGGAGTAAATATGTATCTGGGAGAGATTACTATTACAAAAAGAAAGAGACTTAAACCCTTTTTTTAAATCTATAATATGTCAAACGAATTATGTACAGCATAGTAGTCAATCTTATACAAAAAAAAGGCAACTTCAGTATGTGTGTCTATAATAGCAGTGGTGTCCAACTAAATAGAATATTCTATGTAGTGACATCTTTTGACGAAAGAAGCAATTTGTGTTCCAGTTTGTAGTTTAGACTCTACTATTACGTGAGATCAAAATCTTCACTCGCGCCAGCCTGACTTTCCTGTCTATAGATTCTGCATTAAAGGGCTTCACAAGTCCTGATTAATTATACTTAAAGATGTTTAAAGAACTTTACTGGAAACCAGACAGTAGACGATATCGATCTTAAAATAGTTTCTGCATTTATATATTTCTTTACGTATCGCAATAGAATTATTAATCGAGAAAATGTCATCAATAAACAGGACGCTCCAAAAGCTGCTATACTTAGAGGTTTATATTCGTACGTGTTTCCAGAGACTTAAGAATCACCTAGAACATTCGATCTGAACAAATTTTTGTATCATATCCTCTCACCCAACCCCAGATCAACCACCACGACATCCTGAAAGTGAACATTTAAAAAAAATGTCCACTAGATTGTGCTAGTAACCTTCAGATATGTTTCCTTTTTTTTTATGCTGGAAAATGGTGATTATGCTAAAAGACTTCTTGGCATCTTCTTGCTCTTAGATCAGCCAACTAGCCGTTTGTGACACTACTAGTCACTCATTAAGACATCCCGATTAAGAGCCACTGATGTTGAGATGGACATTTACATTTAACAAGATACTGGTGATAAGTTCCACGTTTGATAAAACGTGAATAGTAAATCTTTGGTTGATGAAATTATTTCGAAGAAAGTGTGATTAACTATGGTATAAGGTTATATATTGATAAGAAATAGGTGTAGATTCTTTCTAAAGAAGTTTAACTGTATTTAATAACGTGTACAAAGAAATATATGAATAGTTTAAGTTCCTACCACGTTTCTTTCATATTTCAACAATTTAATCCGTTTATTGGTAATCGATTTGTAACACTTGTACAAAGCTTTGAAAGCAAAGCACGATGCAACCCTCACTACAGTGTTGTTAGACGGGTTGACTACCTCCAAGTGGTAAAATTTGGAATGATTATCAATTAATTAACTACGGTTATCTTAGGTAACACACCCCTAGGAACGGGTGGGAAGGGGTGACATGTATAAATAATAGAAAACGATTGATATTAGTGTCGAATCTATAGTTTTTGGGGTCGCTTAAATGAATAGTAACACTCCCGATACCGATAAGTCCAAGTTCATCCCCCATCGGTATGGGAGGGTAACAACATATTTTATTCACCCCGCACCAACGGGCGAGCAAATCAGTTAGTTTCTGCTAAAAAAAAAGAAGTGATCAAAATGGCGGCAGCAAACACTTGCTCAGAATTGAATGCATGGCAATGATAAGAAACCATTTTCTCATTTTGCGCATGTGCAGAACTGAAAACTGAAAATATTCTTTTGTTTGTTTGTATTGTTTGAAGTTGTTTATTGTTATTTTGTCCAATGTAAATTGGCTTAAGCTGTATTTGGATACTTCATAAATAAATAAATATCTACCTCAACATACAAAAAATATCTGGGTTTTCCTACAATTCAACCCAACAATATAAATTACTAAGACAATTTGCGGAACTTTATTGAGAATTTCCCGCAACATTTACATAATGTTTGACAGTGCATGAATTCAATTAAATTGAATTAATTTATGGCCTTTATGCATATATGATTCAAGCCAAGATAAGGTAGGGGAAAGAATAAAGGAAATGAATTGGTTAGGACGTTACTACTCCAGCATTTGTCTCAGGAAAAAAATCCTGGAAAAATCTCAGTCAGGATGATCACCTTCTGGTTTCCAACCCAGGACTTCCAGAATAGAAAGCAAACGCTCTACTAACTGAGCTACGACCGCTCGGTAATATTACGTTAAAGAAAGCATACAATAAATTGCTTAAAATAAAGAAAATTTGAAGGAAATTAATTTGAATTGTATTAGATTTGATCGATTCAATAGAATTCTTATAGAATTACCTCGTTTTCAAACACTAAACATTGTAGTTTTTTTTTCTATTGTGATAGAAAATTGAACATGAGATGGATACGATTATAATACAAGTATGAACTCTTTTTTTTCTTCTTGTTTTCTGTGTAATAAGACCATATAATCCTCTGCTCTCGTTAAAGATATTTTTGCAATTGGAGGCTTGGAAGACAGTAAAAGAAGCCGGATGTAGTTAATACTCGCTCTAAGAATGTAGGTGAAGCCTTTGTGAAGGACGGACGCTTCTTGTTTTCTTTTACGGAACGCAAAATTAGTTGCAGTATCTTCATGCATCAGTGAGTGGTGCCAATTACATCATAGTTACTCTAAATTGTACCTTAAACCGTGTATGTGAAACTTATTCAACAGGTTATGTGTAAGGATAATGGGAACCATAGAGAGTAAAGGAGTTTCGTTAGTCATTTGTTTCTTGTAAAATATGGAATATTATATAAAAACAACTTTTATTGCTGGCTGTATAGGTTGAATTTGCTTTTATAATTCTTGTCTCTTCATCAGTAGATGTGGTGCCTCAGAGTGGGAAATGGGAATTTTTCAGGTGGGAGGGGAAAAAAAGCGACATTTTCCCGGTATAAAAATTCCCTCACAGTGTTTATTTTTCTAATATTTTTTTTTTAAGTTTAGAAAAGTAAATGGCTTTTAGAGATAACTATATTTTTTAAAAAAGAATAAATTAAATGTCTTTTATAAATTAGTTGAAAGAAAGCAATGGTTCCGCCGGACCCCCTCCCCCTTCCGTGGTGGTGTCACCTCCAAATCCTTGAGAGAACCCCCCAAATTTAAACATTTTACGGGCAAAAATCGATAAAAAAAAAAACCGTACAAAACTCCACTTGCACCCTCCCCAATTTCCCCCCACACTGAAAATCCTGGCGGAATCCCTGGAAGAAACATTGTTGTATAGTTTTCAAGAAGAATAAATATACTTTCTCTTCAACAATGAAGCAAAGTGAAGAGAATGGTTAGTTCTTAAATTAAAATCTGAAATCTTTTTATCTTAAGAGTTTTTCTTTTTCAATTATCGAATGTAAAAGCCTCCAATCTTCCCATTTTCTGGGAATTTTAATAATTTCCAGGAATATTCCTACGGAATTTTCCCCCGAGAAAGCTTTACCTGACTTTTTTTTATCAATCACCACCTAAGAACAGCTACAAAAGAACTTATTTAGACACTAAATTAGCGACATAGAGGTCATAACTCAGTTGGTAGAGCGTTGGCTTTCCATTCGGAAAGTTCTGGGTTCATGCTGAGCGTCTGATCATCATGACCGAGATCCTCAATCATACCCGGCTGTTGCCTGGATAGTATCTTGCAACTAGGACCTGGAGACTTCCATCTCACACCCTTCCCACCGTATCCTGGTCTGAGCCAAAGATGCACAAAGAAGGCCACAAAATTCATTTCAAATTGAAATTAGCAACATTGCTTCTTTATTTGGCCGGTATTTTCAATTTGGCCAACGTCTGTGGTATAATGTCATGTCATATCACATCGGATTTGGGATGTGACGTAGCATCTATTTAGTTACCATGGATACATAGGAAGCTTTCCTCTCGCACGATGGTTCAGTGCACTTTTTCGATCAAACTTGGCAGACGACATCAGAAAACGTCCAGAAAGCATGATTAGAAGTACTTTCGACCATGAAGACGGGTGCAGCGGCCAAAAGTTTGATTCAAACGAATAAGTACTTATAGTGTGATCGAAGTAAGAAAACACATGTATATTTGTAAAACGCTTTAAAAATTGAAAACAAATACACGTCTTCATGGGCGCCATCTTGAAGTCGGCCATCTTGAATCTTGCTTGATGTTTTTATTGAGAAGGGAGTCATGTAATATATCAATCTGGGCAAGAATTGTCGCAGAAATACATTGGCGAAGTCAGTTTTGTCATAAATTTACTTTTGAGGGAGATAATGAGACATTAATATTCGTAGTTGATTCGAAAGTCTAGATATGGCCAGTTCTTTTACAAACAGCGTAAAAAATGATCTAATGCATACTAATAAATATTAGATAAATGATGGATAGACGAATTCTAAAATCGGAGGCACAACTTTTCATTTAGCCACTGTAGAATTAGTTACGAAAAATTGTATGCTAAAAGCGAAAGAGAGGAAATATATCAAATAGAATAGGGTAAGGTCTCCCCTACCCTATTCCAGTCTGAGTGAAAGTTACCTAAATATCATAATTAAAATAAAATTCAAATTATTTTAGAATGTAAAACCAAACTTAGGAGATTTAGCGGATTTTAAGAGTTGTTAAGACTTCTATAGGTTTTTAAGGATAAAAATTTTAAATTTAGAGGATGTTGGAGAATTTGGGGATTGACATTCTCCCCATTCTAAAGTCTGGTTCCCTGTTACAGACCAACGAACAAAATTAAACCGGAAGACCGATAGTTTTGGAGGAAGGGTGGGAAGGGGGTTCTGCTGAAAGAAAACTGGCTTTAGAATTACGTTTCCAAACAATGAGTTGAAGAAAGATTATCAGCCCGAATTAATTTCAATAATAAATCTGTCAAAAACCTATTTGACTGACCAGATGTGTTGAGAGAGGAGAGCTGAAGCTCTCAATTGTGATCGCCACTGCCTTTTATGCACAGCAGCTACACAATTGTATCATGATGCTAAGTGGGCACCGTTCCAGACCCTCTCGTTTTGGAAAACATTTCTTGGAAGAGCCGAGAATCGAACCCGGGACCAAACGATATCAGCAGTCAGCGACGGTAACCACTAGAGCAGCAGGGCGGTCTATGAATATATATATAGCGGAGAACCGAGTCGGTTTCTGGGTTGCGGATAACATACCTTAGCAATCAAGCTACCAGAGGACCAAATTCTGTGCGTACTGAATCTAGACTAAAAGGTATAAAGTAAACGAATTAACATTTGGTGCTTTCTTGTCTGTTCTAAGTTGGTATCACTTGAGCCAAAGCAACATATCATTAAACGCACGCTGTGCACAAGACTTTGGATGTACTGAGACGGTGTAATGATCTCTTGGCTGAGTTTTCCTCCTTCTGCAGTCATGGAACCGGTCCACTTCTTTTTCAGCAACAGAGATCCGAAGATGCTCCTCTTCAGGCATTTTTTTATACCAACTACATCCGTCTATAAATTTTTCTTTTGACTGTTTGAGAGCCATTGGGGAAAAGCCACTTTAATTATGCAGTAACCTTTCTCTCTCTCTCTCTCTCTCTCTCTCTTTCTTCATAAAAATTCTTTCAGATTGTGTCAAAGACTGTAACAAGCAGGGCAATTCTATTTGTTTTCGGCTACGTTTTGCGTTTGTTATACAAATGATAGCTCAGAAAGTAAGACTTCCCCGTTACGTCAGAGAATATTATTATTTCAGACTAATGGATCATCGTGCCGAAAGAGGTAGGTCCTTTAAAGAGAGTTTTGTGTTCTCTAATGTCCTGTCTATCATCGTTAGTGTCTTGTTGAAATAAAGAGGTAGGTCCTTTAAAGAAAGTTTTGTGTTCTCTAATGTCCTCCCATATGGCATGCAAGCTTATAACAAATTTTATTTTCACTTGATTTTAGCTTGTGTGGTTACGATTAATGTAACAATCTTGGTTCAAGTTCGACGTAGATAGTTGTGTGGGTATATATGGCCGCTAGTGTCATGGCTAGCTTATTTCACGTTTGCTAGCAAGTTTGAAATGTACCATTTAGTAAGTATTGTTCAAGCTTTCAGACTTCCTATGACAAGGTTGATGCATGTTTTTACACTTCATATGGCAAGCTTAGAATAAGTTTGAATCAAATATACTCTGGTATCTGAGCTTTCCTTTTTTTTATGTCTCTCAATATTCCAACTTATCCTCCTCCTTTTCCTCTTCCCCTTCGGCCTGCTTCTCATCTCTTTGCTTCTCTATGGCTGAACTGATAACCTCGGTAAAAGCCCAACTTATCTTAGGGATTACGTTTCACGGTCCTCATTATCCATCGGGCAGATTCGGGAAAGATTCAGAGCCTTAGTACCACCTCAACATTCACCTGGAGAAACTAAAGTAAATCTTGCAAAACTTCAGTCAATATGGTTGACAGAGGGATCGAACCCGCGTCCCTTTCAAGTGCTGATCCAAAGTCCGTGACTATAATCACTGGACCTCGGAGGCTTTGTGGCATTATTTCTGGCTCTTATTTATAATTCTTCCCGAATAACTATCCTATTCCACTTTTTTAAAAAGAAAATCTATCATAAAAAGGTCACAGGTTTATTTTGCGAAGTGATTTAGCAAGAACATGGTTAGCAGACGTCCTCCTTTATCCATCATGTCCTCCTGTCCTCCCTCCTTTTCTAAATATCTTGAAATGTCCCTCCATTCTCTTGTGACCAGGTTCAAATGTTCAGAAGTGGACATATTCGTACTCGTGTGATCCATTTTTTTAATTTTAATAAAATGTTCGTTACCGAAATATCAAGCAAAAAATTAATTATTTGCTAATCACTTTCCATTTTCATAATTTTTTATTACTTTATCGGAAGATACAATGCAAAATTTTCTGTAGCTTGCCTTCCAAAGACTGAAATTTGAAAGTAAGAAATTCTGTTCGTCAGTGTTTTTTATGTTCTCAAGATTTTATTGCCAAGCATGGTAGCCAACAGGTTTTTTTATTATTATTATTATTATAAACTTAAGCAAATTTAACACTACAGTATGTAACACGTAATTTCGCATATGAAAACTACAATTTTACTTTACATCCTGCGTAGATAGATAACCCGCACAGTCGAAGTGTCAATTTGGTCACATAACTCAAAGTCAAACTCAATTCATTTTCACGAATTACGCAGGAACAGCTGGACCTATTACATCCCAAATCGGTATTCTGGTAAAGTGGATAATCCTTTGTGTTTTAGCCGCATCAATACTTTACATTATTACCGTTTCCATGGAAACGAGATTCAATTACTAAAACTTACATTTGCGTGAGTACGTTTAGGCTAATTTGCTTCAAACTTTGCATGATTACCGAATATAGAACTCAATCCTTCAGACTTGAACCACATCAACAAAATCAAACTTTTTACCGTTTCCATGGGAACGAGTCTGAATCATTAAAACACCATTACGTAGGAATCAATGAGCCGAATGCAGCCAAACTTCAAAGAATGATGTATCCATAACCAAATGTAAGTTGTTCAAGAGGCCGCAAAACTCCCTATCACCAAAGGTAAAAGCGTTTAGAGCCCAAGACCCCTCTGTTATATTCCATCTGTTAGCAAAGGTAACGCGTTTAGGGCCACATTGCGTCTATAACCAAAGGCACTTAGGGGCAATAGCAAAAATACGTGATGTCACTTAATTATGGCGGACATTTTGAGAAATATTTATATTTTAATCTCGTATTCTAATGGTCAAAGCGTAATCAACGATACCTTAGGATTGCATCCGAAAGTCCAATCAGAATAGCAAAACAATGTGACGTCACAAATTACAAGCGCCATCATGTGAAATAATTAAATTTGAATATCTTGCATTGTAGTAGTCGTATCGAGATGGAATAAAGAAAATATAGCTCAAAATGTCACTGGGAACCTTATGAATTTATGTTAATAGGAAAATTTTGTGATGTCACATACTTTCTGGTCGCCATCTTGAAAAATATTTACATTTTAATATTTCGGAATCTAATGCTCGTATCAATATGGAATAAACGAATGTCTTGCTCATAATTGCATCCGAAAAAATAAATTCCAATCAGAATGAAATAAAAAACGTGACGTCACAAAGTACACTTCGCCATCTTGGGAAATAATTAAATTCTAATATTTCGTATTTTAATAGGGGTATCGTGGTGGAGTAAACAATTTATATTTCAGGAAATCAAACCTTACATGCTTAAGGAAATATAAGACACCTTGGGAAGTAAATCGCTCCTGTCTCGTGCCCGAAAATATATATGAACACCGGAAACCTATAAGGTTTACTGTTTTCCTTTGCCCTCCTTACTCATATTCTGTTGATTTAGATGTAAAAATACTTTCATTAAAATGAATTTGTGTCTGCGACCAGATTATTACTTCCATCAAAAAAAATATCTGTCCCGCCTTATAAACGTCAACTCGCTTAGCACAAATTAGTAGACATCGCCGAAGATGAAAGCGTCCTAGTTACGTTTAGCATAGAAACTTGCTTTAAAGGCTTACAATACATTCAGTTTGAATTAGGATTTAATTTTTTTTAAAGTCCTTTAGGCAAATTTGGCTCAAACCGGTGGATGATGTTCGGATGAATTGGTAGAATGAAGAAAGTAGGAGAAAACGGGAGAACTCCGAGAAAAACCCACCAACAGGGTGTTTGTCCACCACGAAGCCTACATGGCATGAACAAGTACAATATATTCAACCTGTAATTATACACACTAATATTTGTAGAACATAGGTCTTGACTTGCCAGGCGTCACATGATTAGAGATTTTGTTCAACGATGGTGACACGTGATTACTGCAGACGACTCGTCATCGTAGCATTCGAGACCTCAGTCCTCTACTTCCTAATTCAAGAATTTCCCGAATCGGCATCACGATGCTTGACTAACACCTAAACTTGGATCCTCCACCGGGAGTAGAATTAGGAACCGCTTGCATTGAAAGTGAGAACCTAAATCACTGGACAAAGCAAGGGCTCTTTTTATCTCACAACACGTGAGAAGCTGTTTTTTTTTTTCACTTTGATTGGTGTTAATATTTTTTTTTCCTTCTACGAGTATTGAAGAGAGTGTGCGAGCGGTAGCGCCCCTAGAGTATGCAGGGCCCCGGGCAAAGATGTTTCGCGGGACCTCTTTTAGTAGACAAGTTGATTATAAACATTACTTTCTGCCTATGTTACAGTGGATTCCTAAAAGTGCGGGGCCCGGAGCTTGAGCCCCGCCTGCCATGCTCTAAGAGTGGCATTGTGTGCGAGATTTAGTTCGTTTATTCCAACTTTTTCAGATGTTGAATTGCTCAGAATTCTATTTTTCATTGTTACATATATTTCGGAAGGTTTTCTTATTTATTTTTGTTTATATCTTTACTTATTAATATTATATCACGTTTCTTATATTAATTTGCTCCTAGACTATTTTTTAAAAATTACAACTTGAGAAAATACAATCCAAATTTCTGAAATTTCTAACCCAGAAAGTAACTCGGATCTCTTCTATTTATGAAAACTACAGTACAATCATTAAAACCTTTAATTTTCAGACGTTAGAGCAAAGACGTTTCATTTTTGATCTGTTATTTCTTCGGAAAGTAATTCAAAATGGAATAGACTGCTCAGACTTAGTATCATTTTTGTAGTTTCGTATCCCGTCACTAGAAACTCATGTCTCTTCCACTGCAAAAAGGCCAAAACTAATACAATGATGAAGTCACCAATCTGGAGAATATGTACTGCCTACAATGAAATGTGTAGGAATTGCATTGAACTTGATATATGTGATATGTCTTGCAAAGCATATAAAGATGTAATAAAAAATGTCTGTAAACCAATATTGTATATGTCGACACATTAATTAGGCTATAAAGCCTGTTGTGTTGACAATAAATAAAGAAAGAAAAATAAATTAATTAATCATAAAATGTAGATATACAAATCAATTCGACTTTCAATTAAGGAAAATTTTTGTAATTATTTTCAGTGCGAGTAGATGGCGATGGGGAAGCGTAGACAGTTTGTCACCGAGTTACGAATATAAAATCCAAATAGAATGTATATTTCTGCTTCGTAATTATAAAATGTTTGCTTCTCTACTATACACGTCGCAAAATGACATTCTTTTACCAGGTGTTTCTTCGCCTCCGTAGGGAGCGGATTGCAACTGTGACGACTGCAGACACTGGTCGAGGCAGTCAATGGATTCCGCGGTAGCATGCATACCAAGAAGTGGGTATGTAGGAAACCTCGGCGACAGTAAAATGATGTGCCTAGTACCAGTAGTACTCATGCCATGTTGAATGGGGCAGGTGGCGGAAGGCTGAGGAAACCGCGGGCGGAGTGGATCTTCGAGTGCAAGGTCCGTTAACTTTTTGCCACGCGCTTGCTGTTTAAAGGTCCCGCCAAGACAAGCTGTTTTTCGTCGACAAGTGGTGGGTGTGACACGTGACGTCACCGCGAGGCCTCTTCTCTTGCTTTCTCGTTTGCCGGGTACATCAGAGAACGTGTAGTGTGGTGCTTATTTTTTGCGTGTGCGTACGTTTTTTAAATATTTGTGTTGTTTTTGCAATTCTTGTGCATGTAAAGTTGGTATAATTTAGCAAGATGTCTTGTTGTGCTGTAAGTACGTAGATGGAAAGAAGATGGAATTCTGGTAATTGCTACCATTATATCCTATAAATCAAAATAACTGATTGAACTGAAATTTCTTATAGATCTTGTAAACACAAAATACTTAAGTTGCTCACACATCATCAGTGATCATGTGGGATGATCTTGCTTTCTTGATAATGTTAAAATATCTTTTATTGCCAGTCTAAATTTTTCACATGTCATAGGGGCCGCGGTGGCTCAGTTGTAGAGCGCTCACTTCGATCTCGGCTTGTGCAATGTGGTATTTGTAGTGGACAAACACCGTGTATGAGGTTTTCTCGAAGCTCTCCCATTTCCTCTCACTGTTTTCTTTCCACCAATTCTCCCATAATAATCCATTCAACCTGATCCAAAGTTGCCTAAATGCCTAAAATAAAATTCAATCCTTTACAGGTCATATTCACATTCAATTTTAATTTCACCGCCTTTTCTAGTGTTGACACTAGGAGTTTTTTTGTTGTTTTTCTACTATAGCCAGTAATTTTTAATTGCACTGAGAAGTGATTATCTCGCAATCAAAATTTGTACCAAGTAATTAAGAATTACACGAGTGTCAAAATTACTTTTAAACGTGTAGGTCTTTGTTCTCCATTGATCCATCATTGTTTACGCTTATTTATCAAGATATTTTTCAATAATTTTTAATATTTCACAATAAGTGTCAACAATATCATTACTATTATTAATAATTTCCAATGAAATATCAACATGTTATACTTCCTCATGGAAATAGGAAAATACCGTTGAAATTGCTGTCAAGAAGTAAATGCTTAATTTTATTGACACCTTTGAAATAAAGATTATACTTAACTTAAAAGTATTGTATGTGACATTTCAGAATAAAATTTGTTGGACAAAGTATGTGTATATTCCTTTCTCTTTTACACTCCTTTCTTTCACAAGTTTGGGTACTAACAAGTAGTAAATGAGTTCCCCTTTACAAGTATATGATGTTTAACTTGTATTAGAAATTTAGAAATTACAAGACATTTAATTAGACTATACGTTAAAAGTTATACAAATTAGGAAAAATTATCTGAAGATATTTTCGGATGAAGTATGTCTGGTATGTCTGTCTAAAAGAGTATGTCTGGTCCTAGCCTTGAAACAGAAACAATGGTTTTAAGGCAGAGTTCCTACCGAAGCATGTTCTAGAAGTGAGTATATAATCCTTCCTTATATTTTGTAATAACTTCCTTGTTAAATATCTTAGTTTTATTTCAAGCAAATGCCTTAATACCAAGTATTAAAAAAATGATGTATCTCTTTTTAATGGGTCACATGAAATAGGTTTTCGACAACCGAACAATGTGTATTTCTATCCGCGAATCTTATGTCTGTTCGAGCTACAAGCGAGGCAGAAATAAACCCTTGGCCTCGAGGTGACGTCACATACTTTCCACCCTAAATTCTCGAGAGAAAGTTGTCGGATGGCGAGACCTTATAGCGTGGTGCGTGTGGGGGTGGGGTCAAACGACCTTGCTTCGAGTGTACTCGTGCACTTGCACAACAGTTATAGGAGACCTTGGAGAGAAATTTGTGGACCTTCTTTGGAGTTGCAACAGGGGGGCCGTCGAGTCAGAGGGAAACCTAGCTTAACAATGTACCTGATGCCTGAGCAGCCATGCCAAGTTGAATGGGTGAATCGGCAGCTGCGGGTCAGTGGACACTGCGGTAGCAACAGCACGGGTTCTGGTGATCCCCGGCGACAGTGAAGCGAAGCACCCCGGCATCCGAGACAACATATTTCACACTAGTTCTGTAGTTCATCCCCCCCCCCCCCTCCTCCATCGCTGTTGTAGATATTCTGCCCGACTAATCAATTCAGACCTTAAACCCACCAGCCTGGTTAATTCATACGTGTAGTTATGTAGATGTAGTGGTTTTTTTCTCGGCTTCACTGGTTTTTTTTTTTCCTCTGTCAAAGTCACTTCTTTGCTCTTTCCTATCGTCTAATTTCGCCTTCTTCCTCTATCTCCGATGTAGTGGTAAATGTCTTAGGATAGAAACCTCTAAAATACCTCATCCCCATGCTTTACTGTAGTTTCTACATAACAGCATGCTTGGAGGATAACGGTATTATGGTTGGTGATCCACTCACTGGGGCGTTCCTTGGAGGGGCCCGACTAGCTTAGTGTTTCTGTCTGTTTCTTTAACATTACACAAAAAACAACATTTTGTTTGCCTTCTGCTGCTTACGTTGAATTATTATTGTTGAAGTTATAATAATAACCAAGTTTCTCATGCATATTATGTCAACACCTTCAACTTTTATTTTTAATGAAAGTCGCTTTCTAATTTTCTCCTCGTGTCAAGTATTATATATACATATTATTTTCTTGTAAAATGTTGTTTTTGTGGTTGTTGTTTACAGCGTTCATTGTCATCAACAATAGCATATCATTGTTGCGTGTGGTTATACTAGTCTAGGTTCAGAAACTAAAAGAACTAACTTTCAGTGTGTTTAGGTAATTATATTTGTGCCCAAGTAATTAGATGAGGAACATGTTAATTTTGCGTGTTATAGAGACAATATTTTTCTTTGTCATATCAGTCGTGAGAGGTAACAATGGAATCTGGTTCCAAGATGACTTCATGAACAATACTTTTTTTTTTTTTAAATTGTATTTACTAACTTCTTTTCTTAGTTACTATTGTTGTTCTGTTACACAAGAAAGGGGACCAAGAATGTGTCGAAAACAATAAATCTATTAATTTATTGTATGTCCTGTACAAAATGTTTACAAAAGTTATTCTGAATCGTATTGAAAGACTCTTAGATTGTCGTCAGTGAAAGGAAGAAGCTGGATTTCGTGATGGATTTAGCACATTGGACCACATTCAAATCTTGAATGAGGTTATGGAAATGAAGTCTTGAATATGAATTTCCACTATGGCTATGAATTCAAAGGTTTTGAAAAAAAAAACTTGCAAATACGTTGAAGGTACTACTAACACCAAATGGCTAACAAAACACGTATCTCATTCAACTATATCAAAAGAGTGAACAATTCAGGATTGGGAAACGAATAAGACAGTGAGACTCAATCTGATGTTGTTCTGAGGAAAATGTTCAAAAATTCAAACTAGCTGGAATCATAATTCAGAGTAAGGAGAGGTAATAAAGTTATGATTGAAGCTCAAGTTAGGTCATTGTAGCCGATCCTAAGGATTTCTAGGTTTCTTCTTAGTCTAATGAGTTAAATAACAAGATGATATATATACAATTAATGTACTGACCGGTTTCTTTCCATTTGAATCTGAATTTTAATTATAGTCTTCGGGCATCTAAGGCTCAGGCCGGGATACGTGAGTGGAAAGGATGTGGAAAGGTGTCATCGAGAGCCTAAGTTGAAGGTAGCATCCCGGCAATTGCTTTGTATGACTGAGGGAAAACCCTAGAGTCAGGATGGTCGTCCACAGAGACTGAATCCATGACCTCCCGAATGCTAAACCACTGAGCTCTACGGCTTTACACTAGGTTTCTTTTCGTATTTATATCCGCGAAAGTATTTCTTGCCCAAGGGACGCCATTTCTCAGACTCGCTTAAGCAATTTGCATTGATGTTAAGTTAAAGCGAATTACATAACGGAACAAGAAATGGGCAACTTTATGATGGCGATTAAGGTGGCTGTTCTGCTTAGAAGGAAGTCTATGATTCGAAGCTCCTCGGGCAAGGTGAAACGATGGTGATTTGTAATTGTATTCCATCTGATGACGTCTTAACGACGGAACCTATAATTGTAAAATAGGCTTCTAAAACCTTGTGTCTGCACAAAATATCAAGCCCAGGACCGCTTGATCACAACACAGCGAGCGTTACCACTCACTCTCCAAGAACACACAATTTTGGACACTGTAAAAAAATAATAGCCTACACATCTTTACACTTATCATTACTGAGATGTAATTTATGAGTACGTGAAGTATGGGCAGTTTATCACTGAACGCATTCCTGTGCGTTTCATTCTTCACAATTAGCTATTAAGTACGTCTTTGAAGAATTTCAGCGATCAAGTGCTCCGAACACTTCTTACAGAGAAGAAACATTATAATATCTAAATAACTTCCCACACATAAATTCAGTATTAATTCTGATCAAGAGTTTATTGATATATATTTAGAAAAATATTG
Organism: Lepisma saccharinum; assembly: GCA_022664845.1. Classification (NCBI taxonomy): domain Eukaryota; kingdom Metazoa; phylum Arthropoda; class Insecta; order Zygentoma; family Lepismatidae; genus Lepisma; species Lepisma saccharinum. Next base: position 56,937 of record JAGDQP010001203.1, on the reverse strand, counting down.
AATTTACTGTGTTCTGTGTAAGTTAATTCGTTACTTAAATCAATATCTATTCAACGACAGGAACCAGCGCCACCACACAAATTTTCTTTTATAAGGCAACCAAGACCATTTAATGACACACTCGACCTTATAGAAAACCAACTTAACGGGCATTCAGTATTTATTCCTTTTGTTTTCTCCTATTTTCTTAAAATATTGTTCAAATACCAAGCAATAATGAAATTTTGAAAAGCGATCGTGATAATACTTTGGAATATGTAACAAATGAACTACTTCAAACTTTGAAATTGTTTATTTTAATTGAGAAATGTGAAACCCCGTAATGACAGATGTCAAGATTTTTAATTTCTGATCATTAACTAAGCTATTTCAAGTTGTGGTTTAGTTTGTTGGAAAGATATTCGTAAATCTTGTGGGAGGATGGTTAGCACAATTTTATTTTTGCTCGGCATTGGTTCAATATTTCTTTACAAATATGAAGAAAAACACAGTTTGCGTACTCAGGCCTATTAAGGGTAACTATACCGGTTTCTCTTTCCTTGTTTCATTTTCTTTTTCGAAAAATAAAAATAATTAAAGTGAAAAAAAAAACTTTGAAAAGTATAAAGAAACTGTAGAAAAAATGCTAAAAGATCAATTTATTTGAGGTGTAAAGAAATGCTTCTTTTGAAGATGAAGTACACCATTTTTCGTTTTGATTTGCAGACTGAAAAACTGTTATTCCACTTTCACTGCGTCTGCCTAACCGTCTTAAACACAGGCTAACTCCTTAATCGAAAACAAGTATAGAGAACTGATTTCAGATTTGGATCCAGAGAACTTGATTTATCAGATCATTTTTAATCTCCTAGGGCTACAACCTGTCGTTACAGTACTTTTGCAGTATATGTACTCAGCCTTCTAACGCCTTAACGAAAGCAGATAAAGAGAAACTGATTTCAGATTTGGGTTCAGAAATCTCAATTTACCACCCTGTCATTTTCAATCTCATGAGTTACAACATTCCTTATGGTATTCTTGAATTATATGCACTCACGCTCCAACTAATGCTGGTGCCTAAATGAAAACAGGTAAAGAGAAACTGACTTCAGATAAGAGTCAGAAACCTTCATTGACATGATCGTTTCCAATCTGCTGATTCTCACAACCTTTTCTTTGGACTATATGCACTTATATGAAACTGTACATATCTGAAATTGGCTTGCAGTCTTGCTATTTGCTTCACTTCTAATATAATGAGTTAAGCTGCACTTGTGTTTTAGTGAAATTACAGGTTATTTACGGTATATATTGTTATATTTTGAATATTAATATTTACTTTTGTTTGAGTCGTCTACACATCATGATGCGAATATCTTCTAGACCTTTCACTCATGATTTTCATGCTTAGCTTAGTTTAAGCTTGCAATGGCAAGCTTGTTTTACGCTTGTTGTGGCAAGCTTGTTTTACGCTTGTTGTGGCAAGCTTGATATGCTAAGCTTACATGTAGCTTTTCAGGTGCCAACTAGTAAGTACGATTCAAGCTTGATTTAAGCTTGCCAATATAAGCTTGTTGTAAGCCTTTACGTTTAACATGTCAAGCTCGGGAGCAAGTTTGATTCAAGCTTACTGTTCTATCGGGGTATGTTGTCATCGAAGTCGCCTTAAATTCATACTTCCTTGTGCTTGTTGTTAGAATGCTGGATATGCAAGACAGTGTACCCACAAAGTTACAGGGTACATATTGACTTAGAGGTATATTTTTCCCCTTTCAGTAAGCATATTTAAGCTACACTCCTCGATAGTAAAGTAAGCTTAATTCACACTTGATTCAAGCTTGCCAACTCAAGTGTAAAAGTTTTCATCAAGCTTGTCCTCGCAAGTGTGTAAGCTTGCCCTGGCAAGCTTAAATTAAGCTTACTAGTTGATACCTGACAAGCTTGCTGCACGATTAAATCAAGTATACTAGTGGGTACCTGATAAACTTGCTGCAAGCTTAAATCAAACTCACTAGTTGGTACCTGACAAGTTTGCTGCAAGATTAAATCAAGCTTACTAGTTGATACCTGACGAACTTGCAGCAAGTTTAAATGCAAGCTTACTAGTTGGTACCTGACAAGCTTGCTGTAAGCTTAAGTCAAGCTTACTAGTTGGTACCTGACAAGCTTGCTACAAGATTAAGTCAAACTTACTAGTTGGTACCTGATAAGGTTGCTGCAAGCTTAAATCAAGATTGCTACTTGGTACCTGACAAGCTTCTTACAACAAGCGTGAAACAGGCTTGCCATAACACTAGCGGCCAGATATATCAACACAACTGTCTACGTCCAGCTTGAATCCAACTTCAAATATCAAGAAAACTTACTACAGTTAATTTCAAACTTAAATCAAGCTTATCATAAGCTTGCATTCTATGTTGGCTATTGTACGTTTTCTTAGCGCATTGTATCTCCATAACGGTTTCCGTTCCGATTAGTAGTAACTGACAGAATTGATATTTCTCTCATTGAAGTTTATACATTGTATATTTGTTTTTGTTTTTAAAATTTGTCTGTAGGTCAACAAAAAATTATTGCCGTTTGCTTTCGTATATCGTGACGTTGTGCACGAACTGTGCCACCGTGTAACGAGTAACAATCACGTGTGTGGCTTTTATTTTTGTTTCAACAAAAAACCTTCGTTTCCGTTATAGAGAGGAGTGAAGGCGTAGCAAAAAAAAAAAAAAAAGTCTTTTCTCTATGTTGTTCTGCTTCCAAATGTAAACAAGCGCATAAGCACCACTTACCTTCATACACGGCCCGATTGTGCTCACTGGAAGAGAAAGAGAAGTGTTAGCTCTTCAGTTGACGTACTCTACCTCCCCCGCCCCCCTGCATCAACTTCTTTGGCGGAAAGTGAACAAGATAAGAAACAAAAGTATGAATTATATTTTTTTTAAACATGTGAGGTGGAGCCCAGTCAGAAAGCTGTGCCTTCGCATATTAAGCTTCAACAGCGAGCATCCTAATTGGATTGTCAATGTTTCATTGGAAAGATTGCGGCGAGACTTTTGCAACGACTCCTCAACCACATTCCTAGTCCCAGTAATTCCTAAGTTATAAATGGTATCCCTCTATCTCCGGAACCTCCCCTGCAATGTGTATCATCTATACTATACGGGTTTGACTCATCGCAGAGCCCTTTCCTATGACACCTCAACCATCTTCCTGGCCCTAGTAGCTCCTGATTTGAAAATTGTCCCTATCTCTGGCAGAACCCCTGTGATCTGGATGAATGATACAGGTTTGAATTGGGCTTGCCGAGACCTTTCAAACGACACCTCTACCAGCTTCCTAATCCTAGTAACTCCAAAGTTGAAAGTTGTCGACAGACATAGCGGTTCTATAACAGCATTTGCTGTTCAAGTTTAAAAGAAATTGTCTAAACATATCAAATGTAGTTTATACTTGAAAACCTATTCGTTATTAAGTTTACTTAACTCTAGCAGGATTACAAATCACAAAATTTCTCATGTAGACACAAAATTTTAAATATTACTCAATAACCGTCTTCTACTAACAGAGTATGCTTAGTAGAAGCGCTCCTTCTATGGTACTTCTTGGATGATCAGGAGTGACCACTGCTGGACATCCTTGTCCACGACTTCCTACAGTAACAACGGTACGCCTGGTTGGTTCATTCAATTAAGGCTAGGGTCACGACTGCCAATGAAAGGTCACCTGCCAGGATTTTGAACATTCCCTCTCACAGTGATTTATCTGAAAGAAACACTGATCCTAGTAAAGCCTACAGTGCCTATATTTAGTTGCCGGATACACGAATAAATTCAGGTTCTGTGTTTCGATCCAAGGATCTCCCTCGTAAGTGACCAAAATACACACTTTTTACAATATTTTCAAGCTTCAGTACGGATAATACCAGATTTTTTATCTATTATTTTGCAGTCACGAGTGGGGTATATAACACTGAAATCTAAAAGCTGCGTTTACATTCGTTTAACAGTTGCCCCACTTTACCACAGAAGAATTTAAGGTGGCAGTGAGGGTGTGTTCAGGGGTTTAATGTAAATCTCAGTTTTTCTTTTTAAGAACATATTGAGAAATAAATTAAATATTTAATCCTTCTTGCCGTACGAAGAAGAAACAGTAGAATAAACGAAACCTCAACAATATATTCCACACTGTCATAAACTTATTCGGCGGCACTTAGACAGAATTGGAAGTGACAAATCCCGTCTATAGGACAACTTTACAACATTGGAGCACACAATATCTTTTTTTTCTTTTCAACACCTACAAAACTTTCTTACATACAACCTGTAATCAGTACCCACCACATAAATATTGCAGCAAAGGTGGTTAACACATTTCGAAGACCTGCTGTGTTACAAGAAGACTTTTAAAAATGTTTCACGTTTCCAAAATGGGGTTCTGTAAATCCGTATTAGGATGTCATGTAGTGCTAATCTTTTTTATGGAAGGTGGTCTGAGTTATGTGTGTATGTGGACACACACACACACATATATATACGCATGTATAATGACACAACCGGTTCGATTCTAGGTCATTCTGCCGCCGACTGGAACTAATCACTCCTACTTCCAATGATGTGTCTTTTCCGTCATTTTTGGGTCCTTCCCTGCATATAATTTATTACCACCTTTTTTCTGAAAAAAAAATGTCAGAGAACAGTCTTCAAGGCGCAGTCACTAGCTAGTTTTCCTGCCTTATATTCCGCTTGTGATGATTGTGAATGTTTTTGAATATATTATGTGGGGTGACTCAGCGAAAGCGTGGGATTTACATAAGGATAATCAAAATCTGGGTACCGGATACTTATCTCTCCGGATTGATCATACTGGGATAAATTCGGAACATGAAATCCGAATGGTAAATATCAGGATCTGTCAACCACCATCCGGCTTATCAGTCTATTCCAAAATTAATATCATATAATTTATGATCCAAATATAGAAAATTCGGTTTCTTTGACCATCTTTAAACCCTCCCATCCTGACGGATATTTTCTCTTATTTCTTTCTCCCAAACCAGAAAGTATAGTGTATGCAATAAAGTACGGGAGACGGAGTAAAGCAATTGAATTGAATTGAATTGAATTTTATTTATGGCCTTTAGGCATCTAATACTCAGGTCGGGATAGGAGATGGGAAAGGACACGGGAAGGTGTCGGCCTGGGGCTATGTTGATGGTACCATCCCAGCATTTTCCTGGTGGAACAGAGGAAAAACCCTGGAAACATTTCAGTCAGGATGGTCGGCCCCTGGGATCGAACCCACGATCTCCCAAATGCTACGCCAATGCTCTACCACTGAGCTACGGCGGCTCGGTACAGCAAAGCTGTGTTTCCAACAGCAAGGTCCGTGACGTCATAGTTTCCTTATCTTATTTCTTAACAGGAAAACACATCAACACGTGGCGAGTGTTGACAATACAGAAGATATTAATCTGACAGATTTCGTTGAGTAATTGCTCAGCGCGAACCAACGACTAATAGAATTGCCCAATCCCTGTGTTTTAAAAATTTACGTTTTTAGAAGCTACACTCTGGAGGCAAGCAGCTTCGAGTTCTGCTGCTGGTCATAGTAACTGAAGTTTTTCCTGACTTTCACAAGGCGAATACTGGTATGGTACTTGGAGACAAAGGCACTTCTCTGCTCTTGAAAGAGTGATCGCTGTAGGAACATCATCTCTCAAAACAATGACGGGCTTAGGCCTTAGTTACCAGTAATTGCCTAGAAATTTAAGTTAAAATATTTATTATTATTATTATTTAATTGTTGTCATTGTAACGTTCTTTTTGAGTGTAAAGTAGCTTTGGATGCATCAAGCTTAGGACATAAACAGAAAGTTCTTGCAGTAATTTAAATATTTATACTTCAAAACTATTTAACAGCTGGTTCCTGCTATACAAATAGCAGTTGTCAAATCATCTGAACAGTTCAGATTCAGAATAATATATATTTTAAAACATCAATAGTTTGGCAACACTGAAACCAAGTTATATCTCAATCCGAACCAATGAAAAGTTTATATTTAATCTGCGCTCGCTCAGCACAATTACTGGGGGAACTCTTCAAAAGTTTGAAAAAGAAAAAGAGTTCACGTAGGCTATGTTCACTGGACCTGAGTGCGCTTCAGCGATTCTGCCAGATACCCCCTCACCCTCATATTCTTAAGCACACCCCAACTTTACAATTTCTACTATCAAAAATCGTTAGAAACTTATACCCTCCGAGTTTTGACACCCCCCGCAAACTGAAAATCCTGGCGTAATCCCTGGTGCACTTACACGGAATAATATATTTTTATAAGTCCAAATAGCAGTGATTCATACGATTTGTAACTTCACGAGAGTATGAATCACTATTTCTTCGAAGGATATTGATTTGTATATCATAATGAATGATAAGGTTGCTGATAATTACAAAATAAGGTCGTCTTAACGGCGTCACTATTTCTTATAGGTAGCAGTATGTTGAGAAGGAAACAATGTCCTATCCTAGTATCCCAAGCCCTACAACCCTGGTTTGTTAAGTCTATGTTAATAAAGGTGAGAAGGTCTGAAAAAAGAAACACAGAATACATTAGCAACTAGCTGTTAATGAACTCTAAGAATAGCCTTTATCTTCTTCTGTTAATGAATGAAAGTTAATTTCACATCGACAACATACTTGCAACCGATGCAGCTTTTTTTGACGAGTGTTTTTTTTTTTTTTTTTTCAATTAATGAATTTGAATAGAGAAGGACTTGTTCCTTAGCACAGGCAATATTTTTTTCTTAATTTTCTGCATAGAAAAAAAAGAAAGAATATCTTTCTTCTTTTCTTTAAACAATGCAACAAAAAAAAAACACAATTGACATGCAACTCAATGAGTTTCCCATAGGCAGTCAAAGCCCATTGTTACTGTAGTTATTCATACATTTTTTATTAGTACTGTTGTTCTTACAAGAAGGTAGTAGCAGTGACCTACATTAAGAGGATTTGAAGGGAAGCTGTCGGAGGAAACCTTCACACAGGAGTCTCTGCTTGATTATCAATGTGAGTGGGTGAATCTCTAACAGTGTAGCCAACCTATCTGAAGGACAAGGGTCTAAGTGAAGAGTGAATAAAAAAAATTACCACTAAAAAAAAAACTTTAATGATTCTGGAGAAATAGTAAGTAAAGAGTCCCCAGATTTTCTTCCTGGAGGAGTTATATAAAGAAGGGGTGTTTACCGGCTGGTGAATGAGTGATAACACTTGTTGTCCTTTAATTCAGGGGTGGGGGGATAATTCGATACTCCCTGGGATGACAAATCGCTGTTGATTTGATATCTCGTATCTACAATTTTTGTCACCTACAGTTGTTGTGTTATTATTGAAGGGAGAAAAACTGGCGAACTTTCCAGTTGAAACTTAGTGAAAAATAAACGTCCAATTTACCTCTACATCCATTTCTTACCAAGTTCAACTGGAAAGTCCGCCAATTTTCCTCCTCCTTTCAATAAAAAGACAACAACTATCTTCCTGTGACAAAAACTGTAGATACGAGGTACCAACAGCTGCCCCTCGAATTGTTTAGAAGCCCATTTTAAACTGTAGGTTCGATCCTTTTCTACGGCCTATGAGAGACAATGCTAAACCACTGTCAGTTCATCTTGTCCAGGAATCTTTGGAGAAAAATTTTCAGGAGACAAAATTTTAGCGAAAAGTTAGCAGAAGATGCTGAGAGGCACAGTTAGATGTGCACATATTCATAAAATTGGTTTCTATAATTAATCTCAATTTATAAATATGTAACTTGATTTAAATATTTTACATCAAAACCGAATAAGTTCAAAGCTCTGCCTTTTCAGCAAGTGCAGAAAATGATCTGGATTGTAAAGGTTTCGAATGGCTTTTTCATGTATTCGACTGATGTAAACTGTCCATTTTCTGAATAAACTAGTGCGACCACCAGGCGAAACAAGTTGTAAAGAAAAATAAGGTGCCATTTACCTTTTTTAAAAAAAAATTGGACTTATCTACTTTTTAACACAAATCCTTCAATTATACAGTATTTTGAAATTGATTGTGTTTGTATTGAAGATTCCAAGTGTTTATTCCATTCCAGGGATGATTACAGTAAAAATAAAGGGTTGTTTTTATAAGAAGAATTTCCATAGTAGCAGCCTTCGCTTTTCCACTGTAGGTGATTTACATTGGTTTACCTAAACAAGTCTACAAGCATAGATGCACAGTAATACGGGGTTGCATACATTTCACGTCCATTATTCACGAAATTCTTAATGGAATTAAGTGAACAATACTGAACAGATGCCTGTTCATTTAAAAATCTTAAAAGAAACGGAAAAAAAAAGAATTCAATTTCTAAAGTAAAATTTAAAATTCTGCTAAGATTATTGTTCTATCGTGTTAAAATCCGTTATGACTTTTCGCTTCTAATGTCTTTATAATTTATAGTTTACAGCTCACCCTTTATCCTGGTTAGTTTTATTTCATTATTTAGAGGAGAAGGAGGAAGATTTGTTTTAAATCTAGATGTCGTCACAGGAACCACCAGGTCCGATTGAGGTTACACAGTGAAATCTTACAAAGTTCCAGTATTCGAACTGAGGACTTATCGATTACATGGTGTAAGTGTCATTTCTGTCTATCAAAAGATGATGATGGTCCAAATTCAGGTCCTGACCCGAAGGTCCCTGGGCAAGATGAACTGATAGTGATTTGCCATTGCCTTTCATCGGAAGATTACGTTCTAAGAACTGGACCTACAGGTTAACGTGGGCTGCGAACCACTTGTGAGACAAATAAAAACGAAATCTGTAAAGAGGTGAGAAAATAATTGGTTTAGATAAAAATTGACGTTTCAGACGTTGACAGGTTGAAATAGTTTTAGAGGCTTTAGGAGTTCTCACGTTGAAGTATTTATATCTTCCTGATTTGCTGAAGTATACATATAATTTCCGTTATCCGTTAAATACCTAGCGCTAATGTGGTGAAGAAGCTGTTTCAGGTGTTCAACACATTGACGTTTCAGACGTTAACACGTTGATGTAGTTGTAATCTCAAATGTTAACACATAAATGAGGGGTAAGTTACATTTCGTATTGTAATGACGTTTAGAAAGCTTCTGTATCAGCAACTTTTTTTTTTTTTAACGATTTTGAACTATGTTCCCTTAATTCTTTAAATCTATTTACATATATCTGTGTTTCTGTTTACTTTTTGCATAGAGAAGTGGCAGCAGATATTTTGCAAGGATTTTCTGTTTAGTGGGGGATGGTAAGGCCAAAGTTAGAAGATGTGTAAGTCGAATTTTGAAGGGTTTCTATCGATTTCAACAGTAAAAAGTTTTAAAGTGGGATTGGGGTTGGGGTTGGCGTGCTTGACGATTTGGAGGGGTAACCTCCCCTCATTGGACGTAGTAGTCTGGCAGAATCCCTGAGCAGAATTAAACTAAACATTGTTTCAGTATTTGAAACAAAAATCTTCAATCAAATTCTTTTTGTTAATGCCAAATTAAGTACAGTTGGCAACACTGAAGTAAATCTTGAACGTATATCTTCTGCACTAGCTTCTGGTGCCCCTGTAAACCTACTTCCTACAGCCTACAATCAAGAACAATGCCACTGGACGGGAGAAGAAATAAGACTTGGAGAACAATGGAAAAGAAAAGAAAAATCAGTTTGCAATTAAAAAGAAGAAGATGAAGAAGAAAACAAAGGGAATTTGAAAGATGATCCCAGCAGGTTATCTTCCCTTCTCTTAACTGATGTGTGAGGTGTTCCTCGTATGTTCACTGACTCCATTACAAGCTTTTCTCCTCGACTTTTTTTTCCCACTCCAGAGATACTTAATACTCCACAAAAATCTTTTTCTTTCTTCATGTAAAGAGTAAAGAGTGCATTGACTTTGCGGTAAGATAAGTAATTTACATTCCTTGTGTTTTGATCTCTGCACTTAGAACCAAGACCGAGCTTTTTTCTAAAAATGAAGGAAAATTAATTCACTATCACTTCTGTCTATCCTTGTTAAGGTTCCTGAGATCTTAACTAACAATAAGTAATCGCACATAATCTGTTCTATTTAAAGAATGAGTATACAGAACTGTCAGGAGTCTCACAAGGGTCGAAGCTTGGACCATTGTTATTCTTCTGGATTATTATTGACTTCCCGGAATTCATACTTGATCATGGAGAAGTGCTATTTGCGAATGAGCTCTAAATATATGCTAAAATTAATTTCATGGAAGATATCATAAAACTACAGCATAGTTTAGACAACATTGCTAACGGGTGCGTTGTCAATCAACTTTGAGTCAATGCGAAGAAATGTAAAGCTTTGTCATTTATAGAGAAAAAAGTGATTTATCAATTTTATAAACTATGCATTATGACCTGATGTGGTTAAAAAATCTTGGTATAATGTTTGATAGAAAATTGACGTTTATCAACCACATAACAAATAATTCAAGTGAAGATGTCAGGATTTGAAATAAGGATGGGAAGAGAGATTAAAAACGTTTCTACATTAGAGAAACTGTACCATACTTATGTTCATTCCAAAGTAAAATATCTACTACTATTTAGAATCTGCATGAAACAAAAAAATTGCAACAAGTACAGAAATTACAATAAAATTTTCTTAAATTTGTAACCTGTAAAGTAACTCGGAGCTATCCTATTTATGAAATATATCATAAAATCATGAAAAACTTAAATTTTCAGAAGTTACAACACAGATTTGCATATCTGAATTCAAAATGTTCACAGACTTAGTATCATTGTTATAGTTTCGTGGCCCGTCATTAAAAGCTCGCGTAAACAACACTGGTCTCTTCTATTGCAGAGAAAGGCAAGGACAGATATAATGATGAAGTCACCAATCTGGAGAATGTGTACTACCTGTAATGAAATGTGTAGAACTTACAATGAATTGGGTATATGTGATATGTCTTCTAAAGAATTTACAAATGTATGTAAACCAATATTTTAAATATCGACACTCTAATTGGGCAACAAAACCTGTAGTGTTGGCAATAAGTAAATAAAATAACATATAATAGCTTCGGTTTTCACTTTAGTTGATACTGACTTTATTTTAAGGCCTTTAGGCATCTGAGGCTCACGTCGGGATAGGTTGGGAGAGAGGATTGTGGAAGGTAGACGATCAGGGTCTATCTTGTAAGTACCATCCCTAAATTTCCCTGTTTGACAGAAAAAGATCTCAGTCAGGATAGTCAGCCGCTGGGGTCGATCCCAGGACTTTCCAAATGCCAAGTCAATGCTCTACCACTGAGCTATGCCAGCTCGGTTTTTATTCTAGTGGCGTCTTTCGGTTTTAAGAACCTTATTTACAACGAACTTTGTCAAGTATATTCGGATATAATACCAGAGAATCTGCCAGATCACTCCCAATAGGGGTCACCCCCAAAATTCTGGAGCATCCCAACGGTTAAAAAATTTCCAGAAACCCTGCAGAACTCTTCTTACACCCTCGAATTTGGGCTTTATCTCCACAAACTGAAATCCCTGGCAAAATCCCTATAGATTAAATAAAAAATTACATATTGGTATGTGTTTCGGAATTCAAGGTGAAAATGTAGTAAAAATCCGAGAAGGGGGAGGGGGGAAGGAGAGTTTAAATTCACGGAAGTGCATTTATTATAAAATTACCAATGCAAAAGGTTGTAGTGTTATCAGAATGAAAACGATTGAGGTCGCTAAACTAAATCTGAAATCAGTTTCTCCTTACGTGTTATCATCGATGCTCTATCCTCCATTATGGACTGAGTACACATAAAGAGCAAAAGTACTGTAAGCAAACGCTGTACATCAGCAAGGTGCTATAGCTGCTATACAAATAGAGGTCACTGAAAGCAAATCTGAAGTTAGTTTCTTCCTATTTGGTTTTGCTGATGTGCTAGCCTAATTTAGAAACGGAGGGACAGACGGACAAGCTGGACTTAAGAATAGGATCGAAAATATTTTGGATCTATTAATTAATGCTACCTACTAATAACAAAGACGTTACATAGAGACTTACATATATATACGTATATATTGTACAACAATGAGGATGGAAGGGCTCATTTGTTACTATCCTGCCCTGACCTGATACATATTTTTTTCAGTTTGTAGCGTACAACATTTTTTTCTTGCATGCATATAATGATAGCCTTGATAGAGGCTTCAGGAGTCGACCAGGGCCATAGTTCAAGGTGTCATCCTGGCATTTGCCTGGTGGGACTGAGGAGAAACCTCAGTCAGGATATCCGAACCAGGATCTCCCGTATGCGAATCTAATGCTCTACCAACGGAATTTCGGCCGCTTGGTTAGAGGTGATTAAAATTGACATTTTTTTAATTTATGAAAACCCAGTCTATAAAATTTGTGAATATGAGTAGAAGTTATGATCTTATGCTTCAGGTATAAATTTGGAGCCATTTTTAAATAGTGTCCATAACATATACCTTTCTTTATTTAAAAAAAAAAAATCGTCCACAATGTAAACCATGTTTTGGTACAGGCGCCAAAAATTAAAATGTCTGTTATTTCAAGTTATTTTTTAAAAAATCGTAGATTCTGTACCTACAACTTCTGATCTACTGTTCACTCATTATTATAGTTGAAAATAATATGTTTAACGTCAAACACACAGGTACTTCTCTAACCTGGCGTTATAACAATCCGACAGTACTTTTTTAGTTTCTTACTGTCATAATTATGTACGCTGTTCATGACTGCAATTCTGAACACTGTCATCAAAGTATTCCAGAGAATTAATTTATACGATAATAAAATAATAGCATTTGAATTCATTTTGAAACTAAAGTTAATTGACAAGAGGTACTTGCATAGGCTGTAAGGGATAAGCCGTGTGCGGCTGCGCAGGAACATGTCGGTTTACAGGGTACAAGTAGATTTCCTGTTTGTTTTTTTTAAATAAATTATCATTTTAAAGAAGATTTACCAGTCTTCCAAGTGACATTAATTGTTTTTCTACGCCAAACTTTGTTTCGCTTAAGTTATTAGCTCTCTAAACATCCTCAGAATATTTATGTATAGGACGTTCCAAAAGTTGAAAATACTACAGATTGTTCAAAATAAGAAAATATCTCTGGCGCTACAATCTGTCGCATTAGATTAGACAGCCCATGTCGTCAGTTCCGTTGTGTTTCTATGGCAACGGCACAAAACGCGTCCAAGCAGACAAGTTGCTAACATAAAAGAGATAGTGATAATACAGAAAATAATGACCTTGAGGTATTTTTAGGAGTGTTGAAAACTAGTGACGCATTAAGACGTCACGCTTAAATAGCCCATAAAGGTCGCTATGACAACAAAAATGTTTTAACGTCAGACTTAAAATAGTACATTTTAAAAATACAAATGGAAACATTTTAACACTATTTAATTTCATATATTGTTCTCTGTAGACTGTGGAACAAGATTTCTGTGGGAGATAATGAAACAAATACTAACTAATCACTTTGTGGTGGATTGTACATCTTTTCTAATCTAAAAAAAATAAGTGAAAACAACCGAGAAAAACTTACAAATTAGCTGAACATCTCGTAACGGGAGTACCTACCTGGAAAAAAAGAAAATAGAACAAAATTAGTAAAACATATTTAATTGAAAAAAAATGGACATGTATGTGTACAGATATTGTAATATTGATGTGTTACTACTAATATGGAATAGTTCCCAACTGTAGAAAGGGTTTTAAAAAGTCTGAAAGGCGAAATCACTAGACCAGTTCAAGATATGGCAAAGTTAGAGTTGCTGATGGATATAAATGTCCAAGTTATGGCTCAATATTTCTATAGATTGAATGATAAAGCATACTTTTAATAACACAAACCTGTTTATGTACAAGGTGTGTGTAGCTTTAGTGTCGTTTTCTATAATAAAACAATAACGTTTCGTTTGAGCCTGTTGGACATTCTCAGGCTGATTTTTTTGTCTATACATAATTGTTTTCATTGTAGACGGTTCTTTGGTTCTTTCTTAATTTTTGTGGATTTCACTTCTTTTTCTTTCTAATCATATTTCAACCATTCTAATTATATATTTTTTTACGATGCTTTTAGGTTTTCAAAGATAGTGCTGTTTACTAATTCAAGTTGATATATTCTATATCCTTCTCTGACCAGTATTTTTGTGTTGCTTTTTCCTCTTTCTAACAACTTTATACTCTATTCGTCTATCAATCTAATATTCAGCATATCTTCGCTGGTTGCCTGTACATGTTAGATACTGAAATTCATCTGTCATTCTTCTATATATCTTTTCTTCATTCATCTTTGTGATTGTTAATCTTTTCCTTGTCAATTTAAATTGTGCTTTTTTGATTTTTTTTTTT
>JAGDQP010001203.1:30196-42184 GCA_022664845.1 Lepisma saccharinum | reverse complement strand
TTTTTTTTTTTAATTCTTCCTTATGCCCGTATTTGTTACAGCTGTTCATGAATAAATTATGATTACAGTACGTGACGTAATAAGATATTTACATAATCATTCCTGTAGCTAATTTAAATACCGTATCTACATTGTGTTTCCGGTGGATGAGAGGTCTTGGTCTTCAACTTATAGTCAAAGGGGTCCTGTATTTTAGGACTTTATCTTCAGAAAAGGCAATGACAAACCACCATCGATTCACCTTGCCTACAAACTTTCGGTTCAAAACATGCCTCCAGGCAGAACAGTAATCATCTTATACATATGATGGTAACATGTACAATTGTACATATACCATGGATATATCTACATATTCTGTGACGTAATCCAAGTAAAATTTCGTGATACGATGCTAATCATACAGGCTATATACTAGCACCTTTCACCGCACAACTCGTGTATATATCTTTGGGAGATACAAGTGCAAACAGATCGCTCACTGAAAGATACACTAAATGCAATGTACATGACATATTCATGAGAAAATCGAACTGATCATATTCAAAGCACTACCTGAAAGAATCGCTCTGGCTTTAGAAAACCACAGGCCATCAAAACAACGTTGCCATAATTTAAAATTATTCCCTGATCATTAGGTGAATTACAAAGTTTAATAGTGATATTATACGTTTAACACAAGGTCCCAATGTGCAAAATAATACGCGGGTAGATTCAAATAAGAAATATTGTAGAATGTAGACAATCAAAATGAGGATCAAGAAGGGAGAAGACAATAAATACCTCTGTCCTTGCCGTTCTATCAGCAAAGATTCTAGCCAGGGAACTGTGGGTACTCTTTAAGAATTTCCAGTGATGTACTTTGCGTATTTCGGGAGTCATATATCCAACCCAGAATGTGTCTGAGGTCTGTCTGGGTATAAAATTTACGTTGAAGGGGAGTCCGGACCCCCAGGATCTCCCCTCTGCGTACGTCCCTGCTCGAACTCTTCTGTAAGGAACATAGAGTTCAAATTTGAAAACTTCACCATAACTTATAAGTCTTTGTGTCACAAAAAATCGCTTACTATTAATAACGAGGCAAAAGAATATATATATATATATATATATATAATTATATATATATTTTTGCAGTACTCGTGACTTAAAATATTCTGAGTCAAAGTTACCTAAAGGGCTTAAAAATTAAATTTGAAATGTACTGTGGCTGTTCATTAATTGATAGGATTGTTATTAACGTCCTAAACGAGCTGGTAAGCTATTAAGGACGGGATCAACAGTTTAACACGGGCTTGGAACCACTTGTGTACCCCTCGGAAATCGAACCCGGGATCCATTGATTACAAGGCAGTGAGCTGTTTCTGTTCATAATTGTACTATTATAAATAATTTAACATTGCTTTTGTGTAATGTAAATTATTTTTTCTTATCTCTCTATTAGTAATAATTTAAGGTTAGTATAAAACAACGGTCTCTAGTGATAGATGCCAGCACTACTTCCGTAAATGTCTAATGCATTTTTATCGTTGCACGAAATTTCAATGCTGCTCCAACAAATTCAAGCCTACAGAGTTCCAACTTTCAGGGAAGAAAGTTTATAAACAATTCAAGAGTTCAATCCGTTATTTTCTTTCTTGTTCATTGTTGAAGGAGCTTTATTGTTATAAATTTGGATGTTCACTAAACAATCAAGCGATTTCAACAATGAACAAAAAAGAAAAAATAATCAGTACGGATAGAACTCTTAAATTGGTTATGAACTCTCTTCTCAGAAAGTTTGAACTCTCTAGGCTTGAATTTGTAGAAGCAGCATTGAAATTGCGTTCAAAGAAAAGAAAAAAACATTAGAAACGTACGGAAGTAATGCTGACACCTAGCTTTAGAGTTCATTGGTTTACTCTAACCTTAACGAGTGGTTTAATGAATAAGTGTTTCGTTGAAATTATAAGAACAGAATGATTTATATTCATCCTCAGTGATGTATCCTGGGGCATATCCAAGTTTTCTTCTTCCGGAGCAAATCCTAATACGTCAAACCAACAACAATTCTTTGCAAGTATTCGCCACAAGCAGCTGAATATTAAAAGATGTGTTTCCGATGTTTTTGTCCGTCACAAAACAGTTTATAATGAGCTTGCATGTCGTTCTAGTATTCAACAGCCTTTGCTTTCAACTTCTGCGAAAAAAGGATGGACCCACTTACGTCAGTCTCGTCACGAATACGTGCTTCATCCATACACAAAGAGGAATTTACTTTAAGTGGTTCTATCAAACACATCATAATAGCGCGTAGTACATTGCAAATTTCTGCTATAAAGTCATCATTGTTGCTTTTCTCTTGCATTTGCCTGCACATCTATTATACAGAGATTCCACATCACAATTTCTGCGTAAGAAAAGGTTGACGGAATTATGATTACTACTAGTTATGTATGTAGAATGTGCATTTATGTATGTGCGTGTAGAAAGCGCCAAATGGCAATAAACGCTTTAAAACTACAGGTTAAATGTCGTCGACTTTTGTGTTTAACTGGAAACCATAAATGTTTGGTGCCAAAACCTTTGCATGTGACACAGCTAGTCTGCGAGTCGCCAACGTTGCAACATAAAGACACCATGACCAGCACCATTAATATTTTCTTATTTTTTTACTTGTTTTCATAGTCTGTGTGACGTAAGTGTTGCCAACTTTTTAAATTAGATTTTTTTTATTTAGTTTATATTTCTGGATTGGACTTACATCTATGTCTTCTTGGAAATATGAAGGATAACATCCCTCAGTGAGTAGATTGGGATGTGAGATACAACGATCAGAGCTTTTATACTATGTGCTATTCAGTGATTCCGCCGGACCCCCCCCCCCCCTCCTGTGGAAGATAAACACCCCAACTTTAAAATTTTTGCTGTGAAAAATGTATAAAAACCGTGGAAAATTTCACACATACCCTTCCAATTTTGATTTTGCACCCCGAAGTTGAAAATCCTGGCGGAAACCCTGGTACTATTCTGCATCAGTGTAAAGGGTTCATCTTCCTACCACAATGTCTTGTCAAGTTTCAGAAATTTTGCAAGTTGAGTGCAGGATGAGGGGAATACCGAAAGTACTGTCCGTTGATCATTATATGCGAAAGTATTAATCCAAATGTAATTCCTTTTTATCACCGTATTGGGTGACTGTTCGCTCATGTTATCACCAATTTTCTTTATTGCAGGTTTTGCTGAACCATGGATGTGAAGCGTAATAAAAGGGCTATTCTATCATAGATTTCCTGACAGCAGATGGAAGTACTGCCGTCAACACCCACGAAAGGCTAAAAGAGGTTTATAGTGAGGTAAGGAGGCAATTGAAGTGAGTTATGTCCGAAGATGGATCAACAAGTTTTAAGGGGAGATAAACTAGTGTGAAAGACAATCCTCAAAGTGGAAGACCAGTGAAAGCTGTAACAGAAGAAAAAAATAGTGAATGACGTAATTAGGGCGGGTCGTCGTCTCACTGTCGCAGAGACGTCATCGGAACTGTCATGTTTTTAGCAATGCTGTTCAGATGATGACCGAAGAATTGTGATACTGAAAGGTGTGTGCAAAACATGTTCCTCATCAATTAAGAGTTGACTCAAAACAGAGGAGACAGGAGGTATGCATGGATCTACTGGAACAATCTGAAGCCCTCAAGGTTACCTTTTTTGACAATTTTTGCCCCAGTGATGAGATATGACTGAACAAGAATCAGTCTATGAAGTGAAGTGGAAGATGCGATCAGAAGCTGGGTGAGGAAGTGCCCAAAAACATATTTTCAAAGTTGTTTCGATAGGTGGGTTGAACAGTGGCGAAAATGCATCGCCTCTAAGAGAGATTTTATTGAGTACCACAAGCTTGTAGCTAAATGGTCGCTCTACAAATATGTGTGATTTAATTTATCTTTTACTATAATACAGAAGTTATGGCCTAACAGGCATTAATTTCAATATACCCCTCGTATATAGTGGGCAGGACCGAATCCTGAAAGAAACGACAACAACTGAGGAATGGTTCTAATCCAAACGGGTACCCAGTTCCAAGCTCAGGATCCGGGTAATAGGGAATTGAATGGAAGTTATTTTTATGGCCTATAGAGATCTAAGACTTGGATCGGGATAAAGGAGGGGGAAACGATGCTATATTGAGTCGGCCAGAGCCAAATTTGAAGGTACCATCTCGGCATTTGCTTGGTGTTAATGAGAAAAAAATACTGAAAAAACTTCAGTCAGGAAGGTCGGTTGCTGGGGTTAAATCTACGACCTCCCGAATGCAAAGCCATAAAACCCGCGAGCATATACCCTGGTCCGTTGTCTTCAACACAGAAGGTTAAAGCATTCCCAGTGCGATGCGCCACATATAGGAGGACCACGGGGAAAGGGAACATGATGCTTCACATAGTCATTGCACACCAGAACTACAAATTAGCTGAATAATTAATTAACCATGACAAAAGTTTGTTGTTTGGTTATTTGTTTTTTGTCTTCCGCCTTGCCAATCGAAGACGAGTTGGCAATTCTTTTAAAAGAAACAAACAAAAAAAATCAGCAGAGTTGTTGCACTATGTCTGTCCAACAGTCTTGTCCTACTGGTTGGTGCACGATGATGTCACCGTAGTGAATGAATGGTGGCGGCTTTTGGCGCAAGAGAAAGAAAAACACAAGCCAAGCAATAATAATAGCAACAATAAAAAATAATAAACAAGTCACGCGACTGGGACGGGACACATTCCAAAAGACACACTGACCCTTTGTATTGTTGAGGTCTTTTTCCCGGAAAACAATTATGGAGACATCTACCAATATACATGTATCTTCTTCTTCTTCTTTTTCTTGTTCTACATGCTTTTCCTCTTCTACATACTTGTGGTAAATGAACCCAATTTAAGTTTCCTACTGACTTTAAAAGTAATATTAATTTCCGAACAACATTACTTGCGGAGTGTCTTTTGCATACATTTTCATTAGAACTTTTCCTTATATGAAAATTAAATTTTCCTATCTCGTAAAAAATAAAACTATTGTTCCATGTTTGAATTTGAATTTATTTATAGAGTTCGAATTTGAATTTATCTTTGGATCACACCGGTACAGGGTAGGTAGAGGAGGAGGAAGGTAGCGGCAAGGCCTTACTTAAATCACCATCGGGACATTCACCTGGTGAAACTAAGAGAAACCCTGAAAAACGTTAGTCAGGATAGTCGGCCGCAGAGTTCGAACCCGCGTACCTACCACCAAAAAAGGTTCATTCAATTCAATTCAATTTATTGCCAATGCAAAGTCCGCGACTTTACCGCCTGGATCACGGGGCTGGGTAGACCTACTATCCTATGTCTGTCACTAGAATGTCGTCGTCTTTCAATGTCGTCTCTGTCGCGCAGAAGTATATTAACTTCTTGTAACGTTTGTCAGTTCTTTTGCTGAAGCGGTTCAACGGCAGCAGGAAAGTATTGGAATGACTTGACTCACGTAAGATAGGTGAGCCCGGTCGATCTCCATATGTAAGCACAGTATGTTGAAATAAAAATTCCTTAACCTTATTTCAATTCTCGGTAGAAAACGTTGAAAGTAGAAACATATTTGTTTTGCCATTCTTTACATAAAGAAAAGTGTACTCGATGGGCGAGTGGAATGCTCGCCTCTTGCAATCAAAGACTCCCGAATTCGATAATCGGTACAGGGTACAAATTTTTCGAAGTCCACTTTAAACCATAGGACTTAGACCGTCATGTTCATCAGATAATAGGCAATGGCAAATCACCATCAGTTCACCTTACCCAGATATCTCCAGGTCATCGATAGGGTAGAACACAAATCATTTCAAAGCGTACCAGAAAGTCAAACATAGTAAAAAAAAAATGGTTTTGTATTTTCTTATATTTTGCGTAGACCCAGTTTCCCCTTTGCACACGCCACTAAGCACAGAAACAGCGTCGAAAGAAATCAGCAAATACTGTAACACTTTATATACTTGCGTTTCATATTTTTATTGTTCGAAAAGCATTTAGAAGATATAGAAATGTTTTCCTCAATCGTGTACAATCACTTCTTTTTTTCCGCAATCTACCTTGTAATATAATTGAACACAAAAGCTACACATATATCTAACTTAGAGTGTGTATGTATTTATATATCCCACAATAAATATTTTACTTTTGAGAACTTACAACTTCCGTATTAGCAGTTGGGCAACACTTAACTGACAGAAACAATGTGGGAAAATAAATGGTTCTCTATTCTTAAAAGGAAGAAAAGAAACCAATTTACTTTCTATAATGCAAACAGTTATTGTTTTCCTCTTGTTCCATGTTTGTTGTAGTTAATTGTTTTTTTTTTTTTTCATACGTTCCTCCTCTTATAGTTTGTCGAGGTAGTAATTTATTTCGTAAACACCAAATAAGGAAAAAATCTGTAAACACCAATCGCAGTAAATCCCTCATTTTGATAAATTTTAATATTATAATTTATCATATTATTTAATTGAAGCACTTCTTGACCATTTGGGTGCTATGTGGTACGTTACATGGTAGAGAGTTGGATTAGACTAGGGGGTTGTCTAAGGCGATCTGTAAAGAGGAGCACCTAAACATGTTGAAAAAGAAGGGAAGAATAAGACAACATGCTGAAAGGAATAAATTAGCAAAGAAAATAGAGTAAAAAAATTGAAAAGAAGATAGAAATGAGACAATACAGATAACATGAATGGAAGACGAGAAGAAAATACATGGAAAATGAACGAAATATAAACAAATAAAGAAACAAGAGAAGAAGAAGGAAGAAACAAACAAACGAGGGAAAAGAAGGAGAGACGGACACAAACAAAGAAAGAGTGAGATAAAGAAAGACAGAAACCAACAAGCAAAGGAAGGACAAAGAAAGAAACAAGTAAACAGACAAAATTAACGAATTAAGAAAGAAAGAAAAAGGAAAACGAAACAGTAACAAAGAAATAAGGATGAAAGAAACAAACAAGCGACAATCGACGAAATAAAGAACGAATGAAAGAAAGAAATGGAGAAAGAAATAAGGAAAAACAACAAGAAATGGATAGATTGATACAAAAAACAAACAAGTAATGTTAGAACGAAGCAAACAAAGAGTCAAGAAAATAAATAAGTAAAGAAACAGGTACACAAAGAGGGAAAACAAGAAATAAAGATTGAAAAAGAATACAAAGAAAATAAACGAAACTAAAAACAAAGAAATATACTACAAGGAAATTAATAAGGATAAGTTGCCTAGAAAATAGAGAGAAAAGTTAACTTACTGGTGCTTAACCAGTTAAATCCAGCCCAAGCGAAGGGCCAAAAGGAACTAATTTTGTGGGCAGTGGTATGCGATACAGAGTTCACGAAATAGTACAGACTCTGTCGCCGTATGATTTCTCCAAGAAAGCAACTTTACTAATTGGAAGTTCAATGGGTTTCAAATCGAGTTTCATAGTGGAAGGTTGACGGACGATATCCGCACGCACCACGTGCTAAGCTTTCAAAAGAATTGACGACTGAAGGACCACCTGAAACTCTAATGTGAATTCCAGAAAACCTGTACAGAGGATAACGGCCAGCATCGGTCATGGATTTCAAGCAACAGCAAAGTTGTTTGATACATCATATTTGGATAAAGGAAATCATTTTAGTTCAGGATGAATAGAAAGTTTGTAAGAGTGAACATGTGAAAAAAGTAGGGGTTGAAAGGTTCCGTTCTTAATATAAGAAATCTCAGAGGAAAAGTGGACCAAGATTGACTTCCAGTCAAAATCCAAAATATCAAAGATTGGAACTTTAGCCCCAGTGGTCCAGTTGATAATGTCGCAGACTTGTAATTAATAATGAATAGGCACGCGAGTTCAAATCCGCGGTCGACCGATCTGAATGAGGTTCCAGGGTTTCACTAGGCAAATTTCAAGATGGTACCTTAAGAAGGCCTCTGCCTTCCTCATCCTTTTCCTACTCTATCCCAGCGTGCGCCAAAGATACTTAAAGCCCATAAACAGATTCAAATGTTACTGTGATTTCAAGGCTTTTTATTTCTTAAATTTTAATTAATTTGGTGTTACGTAATACTTTCTAACATGTTTTTACACACAAAATTGTAATCTAGTTTGTTTGTTATGAAACCATATTTTAAGATTTTTTTTTGTGGTGGAAACAAAGAAATCATTGCACTCAACAGGAAGTTATGGAAAGACAAAAAATTCAAAGACTTTTATGCAAGAGTTCCTTTTCCTGAATGTTACATTCACTTCAAGCTTTGTTTACATCCTTGATAACTAACGTTGTTTCTGTAATCGTATTTAGGCTAGTTTTATCTTAAATCAGCATTGAAGTAAGTCGGTAAGGGATCCTTATAAATCTTTGTATACTTTATTTTGTATGGACCATTTTTAGTAACTTTGAGTTCGGCCCGTCACAATTATGAATGTGATGCTATTTAAAATCCACATCCATGCCCTAGCCAGGATTCGAACCCGGGACCTTCGAATCGCTGGATTAGCGCCTTAACCCACACGACTATCAGGTCGGCAATAGATTATTATGTCTACGATGCTGTTGTGGAAGGCGTAGAGCAGAAAAGGTAAAGCAATTCCCTGTGCGATGCGCATGCGCCGTGAACAGAGCATGTGGGATGAAAAACTACCACTCCTCATATTCTCGACCTACGGGACGAACTGACGGTAAGGTGGAGAAGTCAGCCCTACGTTCGACCGCCTTTACCTCATAAAGTGCTCAGGAATACCAAGGACATCCTGGTACTCAATTTGATAGCTGGCTGAGAGCTCCTCAGAGCGCCAGACATGGGAACTCTGCGAGAAAAGTATCCAGTGTCCTGGTCGGGATTTGAACGAAGAGAAGGCCCATCGAAATACCTGACTGAAAGATTACACACAGGTTTGATGTTTTAATCTCCAGGTTGAAATTAACATTGTTTATTATTTTATATAAATTATTTCTTTTTATTTTCTTCTTATCTCTCAAGGACCTCGGGGTGGCCGAGAGATTAGAGTGCGCATGGCCACGGGTTCAAATCCAGCCTTGGTCGATTGAACGAAATGGTTCGGAGCCCACTTTACCCAAAACTGTAGGTCCGACCTCAGAAATTCACCAACTCATTAAGCATGTTAATAACAATTCGCTCACTCTATATCTCTAATTACTTTCTGAGAAAGCGAAATTCCGAATTGCTTCCGGATTGGGTTTATCCGCATCTGAAAAGTATGATATTGATCACGTGACTGAATTTGAAGATACGTGTGTATGTATATGTGTAACTTTTTGGATAATCTGCACTCATGATGTCCCGAACGTCTTCCTGTATGTCTGTCCTCTCCCTCACGAGTTAAATGTGTGCATGTAGACGGTAAATTAACTGTTTTATCAGATCAGATGGATCTGATTATCCATTTGCAACAATTATTTGGTAAGTCAGTTCTATGATGAATGGCATACGGTACGGTTTTTTTTTTTTTAAAAAAAGAACATTACTTGTAAAAAAAATTCAAAATTTTGAAACGAATGATGTGCGCAAATAGTTTTAACCTTTATTTTCTTCAGTGAAAGTACATAGAGATATGCATAGTTAGTCTCAAGAAAATTGTCAATTTCTTACATAACTTCAAATTTCAACCAGATTTTACTTATTCCACTGTGCATTTTTATCTCCAATATGTTAGTTTAAATTTATTTTGTGGCCTTTAAAGATCTATTTCTCAGGCCGGGATAGGTAAGGGGGAAAGGACGCGGGTAGGAGTCACCCAGAGCCTAAGTTGAAGATACCATCCCAGCATTTGCCTGGTTGATTGAATGCACCTTCCTTTAGACATCTCAGGTTCATGCCGGGATAGGGTATGGGAGAGGACGTTGGAAGGTAGTCGCACAGAGATTAGTTAATAGGTGTCATCCCAGCATTTGGCTAGTATGATTGAGGAAAATCCTGGAAAAATCTCAGCCAAGAGGGGTAACCGCTGGGATCGTTCCCACGACCTTACTATTGCTAAGTCAACGCTTTACCAAGTGAGCTAATATCTCTCAGTATTACCTGGTATGACTGCTAAAAATCTCAGTTAGGAACATCGGCTGCTGGGAATGAACCCAGGACCTCCTGAATGAGAAATCAACGATCTACCAATGAGCTGTGGCTGCCCGGTGTCGCTTTCTTAGTTTTGAAGCCAAATATATGAATTCCAAAATTCTCATTCTAATTTATTATGTTTTGGCTAACTGTTATGGAAACTGCCTCTTGAACCGTCATTATCCAAAATGATATTACCACTGACGAAATCAATTTCAAACATAAGTAAAACTACATTTTAGTAACAAAACTAAATTCCGAAAACTTAAAAATAATTTCACTAATAATTCAGTACATTTCAACGTTAAAAGTCGATCACCTGCAATGTTTATATTTTGTGTCCCCATCACGAAACCAAAGTCCAGGAAAAAGACAAGTGTGCAGTAAACTAACAATGACAGCTTAACAACAGACATCTGCGGCTGTGAAAGCAATATTTTTTTGTATCTTGCATGTGCATATATGTGTGCGTATTTAATGCATGACCGTTTCTACCCTCATTACTAAAGAACGGTTGGCAAACACAGACTGAAAAATTTTGCAATAAAAATACGTTTTATTTGTGCTTATGCAAAAAGCACATTCAGATTGTAACAAAAACCACACATACACACAACGCCCTACAGGAAATCCACATAAATATTCAAACACATAAACGTTTAAAGAAAGTTCATATAGTGGACCTTTTTGTTCCTATAAAACAGTGGCCATTCCACAACCATCGTGATGGAACAACATCTGTTTCCATGCCTTCAGCCACCAAAACTGCTAGGCTAACATCGCCTTCTCGCTGTGTATCATGAGGTCAGTCAGCCAGTTACAAAACGCACACCTCTTAAACGTCATGAATAGTAGTAGTAATAGTTTCAAAACATGTTGACTACGGGATTATAATCACGCAAACGACATTTTTTGGTATGTTGTATGCACACATATTGCGAGACAAAACAGTTATTCTGAAGAAACTGGGTCTGCAGTGTGATTTTTTTTTACCTCGATTTTCTCACCAATTTATAAGTTTTCATGAACAAAAAAATTAGTAACAAGATCATGTTTTAGGAAGCGGCATTTCTGTTTTATTGATTTTTTTGTACTACCTTTTAAGAGAAGAAAAAAAAGCAAGAAAACCAAATAATTAAAAGTGAGGCTTAAGTAGCTATTCAGAAGTTGATTTTCTGCTTTTCTGACACTGGTTTGCTTCCTGAATATTTTCCCAGAATTTCTTTTTATACACAAATCAGTCTGCCAGGGGGTCACGGAACTTTGATTGTTTTTCTTGTTTCTTTAATTTGCCAAAAGGATAAGGCCAAAAGAACATTCTCTTCTCCCTGAATTATCCTTACGAATTTTGATGTATGCAATGTTTTCGGTGTTATACTTACGTTGTTCTATTTTTTTTTGTACGTAATTTACATGAATTCCTATTTAACCAAGTGAATAATACAGTCGATTTTGGTACGAGTGGTTCCCTGGTTCAGCACCGAACGGAATATGCTGACCACACGACATGCTATGTTAACAAGAACTGCTTAAGTACGCCAAGGCTTCTTTTGAATATCAGCGCCAAGCAGCTCAATTTAGCCAGTGATAATCCGAGAGGAGAATAGTGATAATCTGAGGTGGGAATAGTAAAAGTCCGAGAAGAGAATAGTGAAATACCGGGAAGGGAATAGTTAAAATCCGAGAAGAGAATAGTAAATATCGGAGAAGAGAATTGTGATATTCAGATAATAATAGTAAGAATCTGAGAGAGAATAGTGAAAGTCCGAGAAGGAAATAGCAAAGAACTGACAAGAGAATAGTGAAAATCCGAGAAGAGAATAGTAAATATCGGAGAAGAGAATAGAGATAATCCGAGTAGAGAATAGTAAATATCGGAGAAGAGAATAGAGATAATCCGAGAAGA
>JAGDQP010001203.1:0-30186 GCA_022664845.1 Lepisma saccharinum | reverse complement strand
TAGTGAAAAACCGAGAAGAGAATAGTAAATATCGGAGAAGAGAATAGTGATAATCGGAGAAGAGAATAGTAAGGATCTGAGAAGAGAATAGTGAGAATCTGGGAAGAGAATAGTAAACACTAAACACCCGAGAAGATAATATTGAAAATACGATTGTGATATTATGTTCACTTTAACAGAAGGAGCATACAATACACAAATACCATACAGAAATATTATGATGTTGTTTTACGTAAACGCACGCGAAAAGAGTGTTTACTGAGTCCAAATCTGAAGTCAGTTTCCACTAGCATTTTTGTTTGTGGGACTAGTCTGCATTACAGACGAAAAAAACTGATGTTACAAAAGAACTAAAAATAATAGGGGTGCGCTAAAAAGCTTCTGAGATAGTTGAATAATTTAAAATAATATACATTATTGTTCATAATATTTGAATTATAATATATATAAATAATTTTAAGAGAACAGTTCTCCCTTCAAACGCCATAATCTGTTTTTTATGTGAGAAAGGAAATCCACGTATCTAATCTAAACGGAAGGACAAAATTTTAAAGTGTAGGTGAGAGCAAAAAATGTGGGAACAAAATTACTAACCTTTTAAAAGGAAGTAATACAAAATAAAGCGATAAGTAAGTTAGAATGTCAGCCTATATATAGTATATAACAAAGTAGAACACAGAGAGAAAAATATATTTAATTTGTGAGAGTTCTCCACAAAACTCCTCCACTTACAGACACCACAAAAATACCAAAATACTTTTCTCCCCAGCTATCACATAGATACAAAAAAAATCGAAAAGAGAAAACCTTTTTTTATTACTTGAGAAAGTATATGTTATGAGAAAAAGAGATAGAAAGAAAAGTTTTGCCAGTCATATCCTCTCCCTCCCTCACCCCCTTCCCCCCACACAAAGCACACACACACACACACACACCTTTTAACATTAAACTTGACATGGCGGAACTGTCACGGATCGTAGGTTACAACTATAGAGAGAAATCTGTAGTGTTAAATTCTCACTAGAGTGACACTTTCTGTTTGTTGTTTTTGGACTTAACATGTTTTGTTTCGAAGAGAAATTTATTAACATCAATACAGATGAAATGAAAGGTAAACATGATAACAACAATTCAGGTTTACTGAAACGTCACCAAGAATGTCGTTCGTTACTAGAATAAACTTTCTTTCGTTTCTATAAATGGTTGACCGATTGAAGATAAACGCGTTTATGACAGAAACGTTTATAAATGAAGCTCAAATTCTGTTCGTTTTTGTGACTATATAGACCTGGTTGGAAGTGTTTTCGTCACCAGTTAGCAACAACTGAGTGAGTGCAAACAGAAAAGGGTTAATCATAATTTTATGATATTTGAGGAAAACGAACTTTCACACAGATAAATAATTAAGAAAATGTAGCATTCATTGTTTTTGCTCAAATTAGTTCAAGTACGTCGTAAGACATCTATGAATATACTAATTAGTTCATTTTTTCATTGTAATATGTATTTGTGGATTCTTCCACACCCTCCCAATGAGGGGTGTCACTGCTCCAAATTGTAGAGCACCCCCTCCTAACTTTAAAATTTTTACTGTTAAAATTCGCTATGAATCCTGCAAAACTCTATTTACACCCCCCAATTTTGACTTTACACCCTTAAACTGAAAATCCTGGCAGAATCCCTGTATATATTAATGCATGTGTCTGCTACTTCAATACATTGATATAAAGTGTATTGAAATTAAATTCGTGTTCGAAATGTCAAACCTTCAAATATTCATTCATTTAAGGGCTTATTCTGAAAATCACTTGATCGTGAAAAATTCTAACGCTCCGTTTTTTAAAAAAAACATATCAACAAGCCCAAAGCGTTATATTTCAATATAGTTTATTTCTTAAGGCTAGCTGATCTTACGAAATACATTATTTTATATCATTTACAATAGGTGAAAGCATTTACCTTCATCTTTGCAAAATTTGATGGTTACCTCGTTTTTACGTAGAACGTATTGCGAAATTTTAAGTAGAATAGCTTGTATATATGCAACTTGCATGTCATCTGTGCTGTTTGATTTTCTTAAGTACAGGCACCGCTACTCCATACACATATTCAACTTAGGCACCTTCTACACGAGCGTAGAAAACGCGGCGCTTTTACCACGAGCAAACGTAACTTCTAATAAAACCAGTACTGTTAAATCTACGTGTTTACAACAGCGTTTTCACCACGCGATTTCACATGTGCATTTTAAAACATGGGTTTTGTTAGAAGGTGTGATTCGCTTACGGTAAAATTGTCGCGCTTTTTCCGCTCATGTAGAAGAGACCTTAATCTTATGTGTGATATCCTGCATTGTTAGACAACCCTTGTGACACTGGTGCTGTTCAGGCTGTATAAGTGTCAGGTAAGGATTGGGAATTTCTCCTAGTAAGAAATACATTAGACAGTTACAAGTTTATATAAGAATCAGTGCTGTTAAACTTTAAAATATTATTTATCAGTTACTTCCAAATCCACAACCCCCTTTCATGTACAGTTGGAACTAACAATCATGTCTTTTTAGAGCATTGACACCGTAGTTAAAGATGTGATCAAGGCACAGGGTTAAGGGAGGTTAAAGTTTGATATATTTTGAAGTTCTGCACTGTTCTGCACGGAGAAAAGAAGGAGTACAAAGGCAACTTTGAAGAAAGAAAATTTGCATAGATGAGTAATTGGAAAACAAATACATCAATGTTCAACTTGAACACTAACGGTCGAGAGCGCTATGAGCATAGGGAAGGGAGATTTGAATACTGGGATAGACAAGTAACAATCAACTTTGTTACGATCCTATTTAATAGTAAATTCTGAATAGTTTCATTACTTGCATGCGTAGATTTCAATGCCCAAATGAAACAGTAGTTTTATTCGGATACTTCAGTGGTAGAATACGTGGATTAGAAATACAGTTACTTCTCCACAGAATAAAAACCTATACAACTGCAAGCGTAGATTTTGAATTTGAATTTTATTTATGGCCTTTAGGCAACGTAGAGTTTGTTATCTGAATAAAACAAAAAAAAATATGTAATTCAGAGATTTCAATGATAGAAAGAACAGTTAACCTTACGAATTTTATGAATGATAATGATTGGTGTTCTGACCGGAGGCACACGCCCATGACTGAAAGGTCCCGAGCAAGATGAATCGAATATATTTTGACATTATCTTCCATACAGATTCAAGTGAACCCATAACAATAACAATTAAGTTCAATGTATCCCGCATGGAAGGGAGTTGCCTTCTTAATCGAAAGTTCCCGGGTTTGTACCCAGCGGCCGAAAATTCTGAGGTTATTCCGAGGTTTGACTCAAAGTCACAAAGCTAATGCGGAGAATGGTGTTTTCAAACTAAGCTCTGACCGAGTTTCTCCCTAGATCATCTCTCAGCCTAACTCAAGATAACTTAAGGACACAAATACAATTCAATCCGCTACGACAAACACATAAGACTGGAACACCCAGTTCTCATGGTCCAGATAGTAATGCCACGGACTTCTTCGAACCACGGCCTACCATCCTGACTGAAGTTTCCTAGAATTTTTCTTAGTTTGACCAGACAAATGACGTGATGGTACCTTAAGAAAGGCCCTGGCAGATATCTTCCCCATTCATTACCTAACCCATCCCAGCTCGAGCCAAAGAAGCCTAAAGGCCTTAAATAACGAAAAATAAGACTGAATCGAATTTAGCGAAACCAAAATTGTTTTGAAGTCACTGTTGCTTTCACTAGGTTCCTAACGATGATGATGATATTACCAACAATATACACTCAGATTCATCTAAAATGTGCAGATGAATTTCTAAGCTCGACGAATTGTACACTACGACAATAACTAAGCAATAAATATATTCTGCCTATAACGTTTATAATTTCAATACAACTAGATTGTAATAATTGCAGCAATAGGCATTTTTGTGAATCAGAGTATACCCTCCTTAATATGTTGATAACATAATGAAGAAACAGAACTTCTAGTTAGTCAAATGGTTAAGGTTCTTGATTCGATTACAAGTGGTATCGGAATCGATCCCCAGAGTTGACCAAGCATTGAGAGGTTAAATGGAGAGTTACTTGAATCATCTCGGGGACTTCAGCCACCAGATTAACTGACAAAATGAAGTCGTTGAACTCACCATATTACACCCTAGTGCTGTCACCGCCCATACAATTCATTTTATCTAACCCAGCAGGTAAAAAAATATATATAAGCTGTAGCGATGAGTACAATATAAAAAAAAATATTTATTAAGTGTCATGCTTCGGAGAGGAAGAAAAAACATAACTACAATGTTACACACAGACCTTGGTGGTCTTCCCTACTAACCTACAGAAACATGTCTCACTTGAACTCCTACACATTTTGCCTTCTATGGCTTTTTTTTTTCTACTTCGTTTAAGCTCCTCTCCAGAAAGTCAAGTGTTGGTGACGGCAACGGTCCACTGGACTACACTTCAACTCATAAGCTCCGTTCCACTATTTTTTTTTTCACCTTATCCAACTTGTAGTGTTGCCAAGCAAGTTAGTTTGCAGCTAAATCAATCTACACTGTTAAAAAATTTCGGAAAGTATCTTGATAGATCCAGTAATGCTTCTGATAAACGTTAGTATTTCCAGTAATCATGAAAAAAAAACCACCAAGAGATTTCATTTGTGGTACTGGATACTGGAAGTTTTGAATTTTCAATTCCAGTGTGACTTTTTCGCACATGCGCAGAAATAAAGAAAAACGGTTTCTCATCCTAACAAAACATGTAATTCTGATCAAGTCTTTGCTACCGCCATTTTGATCACGCGCTTTAGTAGAAATGGGGAATACTCTCATTGACTGGGGGATTGCGATCTCTAACTGACAAATAGAAAAAAAGTAATTAAAACATAGCGTAAGTCGTGGGAGTAGCTTTGTTTATGTTTTGGGGGCTCGGTCAACGTATTTTTGACCCTCTATACTGTTTATATTTAATGCCTTATCACTGGCAGTTGTGTCCAGTCAGTAAGACGTTGGACTTCTAACTATGCAACCCGTGTTGAAATCTTGTTTGAGGTTTCTAATTGTTTCATTTCCTTCGAACTGCAAGGTGGTTACTTTTTATTAGACAAATTACGTGAAATTTGGCTTTTTGCTGGCAACTGTTTGAAAAATTTTAATAGTGTACATTAAACATTCAATTAACTTCAAATTTTCTAGTGTTGATTGGTGCACAATAGTTGTTCCTAATCTTAGGCGATGGCTAGTGATGATACTATCTAAAAACGTGAAAAGAATGAAAAAAAATGTAGAAATAATAGATAATTTAATAGAAATTCAAGTACGACGTGTTTTTATATGTACTGTACGTAGAAAATGAAGAGCTACACGATTTACGAAATACCGTTCAAATATACGGATCTCTGCCGGTATAAACCATATTCGTTTTATATTAGCAATATCGTAATTCTGAAACCCGAATAGTCCAGTTAACAGAACATTGACTTCACAATGTGGGAGGTTTTGATGAGTTCGATTCTAGCGACTTGTCTTCCTCACTCAAAATTTTACCAGGAATTTTTCCTCAGTCACATCAGGCTCATGCCGAGCATGTGCCTTCAAAATTAGGTCCTGGCCGACCTACTTTTCTCATTTTCTCTACCCCCCCACCCCACTCCTATCACGGACTGAGACATACTTACCTAAAGATCAAAAATCCATATACAAATTCAAATTAAGAGAGAAACAGACTGTTTTACGTTTTAAGAAAAATGTTTACGGTTTCAAATGTATTCTGTACATAATGTGTATCATGAATGTTCTAAAAATAACAGAGATCTCAAATGTTAAAGAAGCGTTCACAACTCACTTTGAGAAATACTTGATTAACGCCTTGTACTTATTATTAAGCACGAAAATTAAGTGATTTTCCTTTTTTCAAAAAATATAGCTATCGTCAGATGATAACAGTTAGCAACACTGCTTACTAGCATTGAATACGACAAGAGAAGCCTGACTGGCTGCTACAAGTATTTTTTTTTTTAAGTCACCACTTCACTGCGTGTTGCCCGTGAATATATGTTTCTTTTCTTTTTCTTTTAATTTCTCAACTTGTTACTATCTCAAGTGACCCAGAGATACGTTTCTAAACCATAAAGAAGAGCAAGAAACTTCTCAGAGAACAGAACAATATAGGAATGGGCTGGGCAGCGTTTAAAAAGTATTTACGGAAAATTAAATAAAGTATATTTAATTTTTCTAGTTCCTTTTTTTTTTTAGAAACGGTTTGCAGACAAACTATATAAAGGACAGTTTGCAGTATATTAATTCATCGGATTGTTATCATATTGTAAATAAGAAAATAATTTGGCCTAATATCATATTACTAGGGTCAACTACAAGCAAAAGCTGCGATCTATCTTATATCACTAACGAGATTTCTCTCTATTTTTTTCTATTTTAACTTTTATTTCTACTACAGAAACAGACAGCGCATTCATATGACGTCTTCGTTCTTCAGTTCTCTGCTTTCTTTACACAAAATCCTAGTCTTACTTATACCAGAACAGAAAGAATCGGTCAGTCATATATGGCGCCCGAACAGGACATGAGTCACTTCAAAGAAGCTCCGGATGGCGTGAATGGCAGGGATAGTGAACATCAATCATGTAGCGTCTTTCTAGAATCTATGAGCTATCTTACTATTCTCTGGTTGTTCAGGATCTTTATTTTATGGAGCTATAGTTGACTTTCCAAGTGCTAACTCGCCAGTCTGTCTATGACTTCTTTAACGCATTATTGGCCATCTCTGAATCTTAACTTGAACTATTCAACCTACTGATATGCTACACAAAAAAGAACTTGAAAAATCTCTGTGTGTGTACTGAGAAAAATAGCTGTTTGTTTACCAACCGGAAATGCCGGACCGTTAGCTTATTGGAGAAACGGTCCTGCGTTAACCTAGGACCTATTTTGCAAGTGATGCTGTCAGTACAATATTAAGACGCTATTAAACGATAAAGCCATTCTCACTTTTTGTTAACAAATTGAAGGGTTCAGTCAGAGAAGGGCTCAAGCCACACAGTCAATAAAAGTGTGATTAGTATTTAGGGTAGGGTTTGGGCTCTTGGGTATTTTGTATAACGAGATGAAAATTTAGGAAAATAGTAACCTTGCATTATTACGTATCCCAAACGACTTTTTTTCTTCAAAAATCAAGGGGTCAATCTGTGGGGATCTGGGGTACCAAGGGATACACACTGTTCTCATTTCTGCAGAAACCTCAACATTTTTAAGCAATAATTAAAGAAAGACTTCAACTAAGACATTCAGTGAAAACTCGAACGCGATATGTCAAGTAGTTATCGAGATATGCCTTAATAACCATTGCGGCCCTACGGGAAATGACCTTGTGGGGTTTCGGCACAAAACGAGGAGGAATTCAAATACTACGTATAAATATCGATATAATAAAATAAAGCATTGCTTAGAGTGGTTTCAGCAGGTACCTATGTGAGGTAAGGGTACTGTGCGGTACCCACAATATCGATTATCCAATTTTGTCAGATGGATATATGAACTGAATATACAGTACAATTTCTCTAAGTGTTTACTGCTTCAGTTGTAACGTCATAGATGGCTCTGCAGTCGCAAAAAAAAACGGGAAATACTTCACTGCTTTCTGTGATTGCAGAGCTGCCTATGAAGTTATTCAGATTTGAAGGATTGAAGCAGTAAATATTTTAAGGAACAGTTGTCACCTGAATTGTTGATAGTACAGTATGCATATAAAACTACAATATTCTCATAGGAATAACACGAATTGGAAAATGATTTGTAAAAAATAAGATGAAAAATTTACCCAGCAATTGTAGTCCAGGAAATAACGACGTAGATTTTGGAATGGCAATGGGGTACATAGGCGTTTTCAAACCCCGCGGCTGACCATACTGACCATTTCCAGGGTTTCCCCTCACCAGGTGATGGTATCTTTAGTAAGGTCCTTGCCGCTACTTTCCTCATCCTAAACCCTATAACTCATCCCGGTCTGAGCCAGAGACGTCAGAATGAATAAATTGAATTTAGAGATTTTAAATTGACGGAAACTTTAGTCCGTATGCCACATTCCATATTGCAGATAATGTTACGTAATCGATACCAAGTGTATTCTTGGGATTCCATATTTCCGTTTATTTTCTCCTTGTTGTTCAGTAAAATGACTTATGGCTTTTTTCTTCCTCTTCATATCCTTCATCACTCACCTGCATCATTTAAAGTACAAGTAAGTTTTACCAAACACAATATAAAATAAATCCTGAGGAGTACCCTTGAGTCTCCTATCATCGTCTTCTTATCGTACCCCATGCCCTGTTACGACGTGGTAAAAATAATTTAAAACGATATACATATTGATAACCGTTTAACTTACCTACTTAAAATTTTCACTTAGTGTAATTCTTCATGGTACTGTGCATTTTGTCTACAAACGAGTTGAATGAACCACGATAGTCGATATTGTGGGTACCCCACAGTACCCCAGAACCCCGCATAGGTACCTGCTGAAACCACTGTGAGTAATGGTTTATTTTATTATATTGAGGTTTGTAAGTAGTTTTTGGATTCCTTCTCTTTTTATATCGAAACCCAACAAGGTAATTTTCCGTAGGGTCGCAATAGTTATTAAGGCACTATATCTCGATAACCACTTGATATATCGCGTTCGCGTTTTCACTGAATGCCTGAAGTTTTTCTTTAATTATTGCTGGAAAAATTTAAGGTTTCTGAAGAAATTAGAACAATGTGTATCCCTTGGTACCCCAGAACCCCACAGATTTACCCCTTGATTTTTGCCAAAAATTTTGATTGGGATACATAATAATACAGGGTTATTATTTTGCTAAATTTTCTTCTTGTTATATAAAATACCCAAAAGCGCTAACCCTACCGTATTTAGTCGTATTCATTTGTTTGCAATCTGATAATCACTGTTTGATGCCAGAAAGAATCTAAAGCCTCCAGGAGCCATTTTAGAACAGTGATACATCAGATGGCCAAAAGATGTCAGGTAAATGCGACTAAATAATAGTCAAGTATTTGCTGACTATGTGACTTAAATCCTTCTTTGACTGGATTATTTAATTTAGTATTTCGGATCTTTAGAGCTTAATCTTAAATTTATTCTGGATTATTGGCTGTAAAAAAAATACTGAATTACTTAACTACAATTCTCAAGACAGACTATCTAGAAATTGATGTTTATTTAGTTAGAGCCAATGAAGAAATAACTTCACTAGGGACGCGACAGTTACTCCCTATATTACAAAATACGTAATTCAATAACGTCATGTATTAACTACACATGGAAGGCATGGATTCCTGCAAGGAATTCAGAACTTCGACAAAAACCTGTCAAGTAATAAGTTAGTAAGTAATAAAAAACTAAAAAGAATTGGGGAAAAAGCAGTATCTAAGGCGCTAAAACGCCTAAAATAAAGATGTGAGAAAGATAAAATCAAAAATAGATTAAAGTAATGATAATTGCATAGAAAACACACAAAATTAGCACAGAAAAATAAGAACAGGTATATAGCTTAAAGTATCTAGCAGTATTATAAGTGAATTGTAGATGAAGAAAAAAACGAACATAGCAAAGGCAATAGACACTAAGAAGAACCGGTTCAGTCAACCGATGAGAAAAGAGCTAAAAAAAAAGATCGATTGAAGTATTGTATGACGCCCAAACATGGACTCTACGAAAGAACGATGAAAAGAAAACATGAAAAACCAATCAAAATGTGGAAGTAAAGAAGATTGGAAAAAGGTCAGCAAATGGACAAATGAATGGAGAAAGAAAATACGTTATGAAGAACAATAATTCTGACAATGAAGAAGAGAAAAAGAAACTGATTAAGACACCGTTGTTTACGTAAGAGACTGCGAACTGACGGATGAAATAAAGGTGTGATTGAAGGGAAAAGAGGAAAAGGAAGAGGATAATCGAATAACTTAGAGAGAAAAAAGCAAATCGGCATGAATGGAGAAGGTTTATCGTGCCTTGAAGAACTTAGCGCTTTCGAAACAACAGTACTTATGATAATAAACATGTACCCACAACATATCATCCCTTTACACGTGACAAAAAAAAATTGAAAAAGAGGAAGATGTTACGGATTTCCGCAAAAGCGATCCTACCTCAACCAAAAATACGTCTCGCAACTGATACTAAAAAAAGTCACAATTTCTTCCCTTAGCGCTGTTAATACCGTAATTCTCTACCATGACACAGCTCGTTCTCATACTAGTTGTTAATATTTTTTTTTAAATAAGGGTTCTTCATAGCGTTGACCTGACAACGCACTACATTCCAAAGGAAGAACGAAGAAGCCTAACTTGGCCATTTTCGTTAACACGGTCTTAAAAGGAATTCATTTACGAAAAAAAAAATCCACATAGCACATTCACTGTGAAATGACAGTGTGGGAAATTTCTTTGAAGATTTTTAACCTTTTTAACCTCTTTTTTTTTTTACCTTTACCACCCCCTAACCCTCCTACACTTTGACGGTTTCTTAATTTCGCTTCATACTTAGTCCGTTGCAATCAGGTGTCAACGATGCGGAACCGTGTATTGTGAATCCTAAATCCCTTTCCTTCACTGCGTCCGCCCACTGTTCTGGAGTTACGGAAAGAAAAGAAAAGAAAAGAAAAAATATATATATATACAAAACGCAAGATACTTTGTCTTCTTCTGAGAGAAGAAAAATTAAACTTAAAGAAAACAAGGGGAAAAAAAACTACGGAAGAAAAAAAAATAAAAGAAAGGAACGGATATTTATTCAGTAAACAACAACAGCAAAAACACTTTTGGAAGATTTCGTCAGTTGGGGAAAGCGGAAATGATGTAACAAATTCCGTTGAAAGTTTCAGTCTTTTCTTATTGGAGGGAAAAAGGCGACAGCTTGTGATTCAAATAAAATGAAAATTTTGTAGACCGTTTTTCATTTTTTTTTCGTAAAAAAGAAAAAAGAAAATCTGAGAAAATATTTTTTATAAGAGATCTGTTAATAAGAGATTCTTATTAAATATTTACATTTTAAAAAAACAATTAAACAACATAATTACTATACAGAAAGCTTGTTCTTTTCTCACTTTTCCCTGGAGCTTATTACAATATTATCCGGTTCCTTTCTTTAAAAATAATCATTCAAACAAAACTATTTAAAACAAGTAGATTTGCCCGCCCATTGGTGCGGAGTGAGTGAAATACGTTGGCAATACTAATATTCGAACTACTGCTGCTGCTACTACTAGTACTACGTTGACAACAATAAATTATTAATAAGATCATATTTTATCTAGAGAATTCCACAGTCTAGTAGTTAGAGCATTGGACTCATGTCTAGTGTTGTAAAAAAACGTGTTTTTTTTTCTGTGAAGTTTTTTTTTAAAACGTTGTTTTTTTAACACAGGAAGTGATTTGATGCTTTTTGCTGCAGATAATCAATGTAATCAGCAGGATTTGTAGTTAAGCTTTCATACATTCATCCCAATTTACTATTGCTTTGTTTCCCTGCAGCCTTACGAGGCAAATGATGGGATTATTAATGCATTCACTGCCACATTGCTATACTTCCTATATCTTCACCCTGACAAACATAAGGAATTAACTAAAGACATGGACTGGCGTTATTTGGTATATTTTGTATTAAAATACTAATAAACCTAAAGGGAACTGAAGACATATTTTTAATTATAGGAATAAATTAAGTTCTTAGAGGTAATACAATTTCGAAGACATCTTTTCTATAAAAGAAAAAACTATGAATTCTTACCGAAATATGCTCTTATCCCGTATAGACAATACATTAATTTCTAGTTGCAGAATTATTCAAGGAAGATATCTATTTTCGATCATAATTACCGTCCGCAAAATTCAATTATCTTTAGCTCAGAATTCTGGGAAATAATCTGCTTCTATCCAAGGGCAGAGATATGTTTGGGTTTACTAGTACATTGTTTTTGAATTTGAATTTATTTTTTTAAATCTTTAGGCAACTTTGGCTGAGGCCGGATGGATGATGAGATGAATTGGTGAAATGAAGAAAGTGGGAGAAAACGGGAGAACCCCGAGAAAACCCACGCACATGGTGTTTGTCCACCACAAAATCCACATGGTATGACCAGGGATCGATTCGATGACCCCTAGCGCCAGAGTTGAGCTCTCTATCAATTGAACCACCACGACCCCACTAGTTCATTGTATTTCAATATTAAAACACTATGCGTTGCTCCCTCATCCTCCGGACTCCAAGGCTCGTCACATACTGTAAAAATATATACAGATAGAAACAGTGTACCAAAAACATTTTATGTAACATGTAGATTTCAAAAGAGTTCCACAATTAATACTCTTGTAAACAAGCAACTACATCTAGGTTTCTTCTAACTAGTCTGTTGCAATAGGACTCTGAGAAGTATTATTTGAAAGCATATCATAACGTAGCCTTTTTTGAAACTATAGTAAGTATTATCGGCACGTAACAGTATGGGGGTCATTTGAAAAATTGAATTTTAAAATAGGGTGGTAACGCTGATAACTGGGTACTTGGGTACAGGGGTCAACTACAGTATGTTTCAATTGTGTCGAATATGTATACTCAAAGCTTGGTGCGGATATGTCGAATTGAATGGAGGTAGTAAATATTTAATTTTAAAAATTGATTGGCAACACTGTCAACTATGGGACCTGAAGTACCTCTATGACGCGTCCCAGTACGTAAATACAAAGTTTGGTCCTAACACATTCAACGATATGGAATCAAATACAAATTGTATTTTCTAAAATTGGTTCGTAACACTGACAGCCGCGGCGTTGGAAGTACCCACATGAACTGTCCCAGTAATAATGCACATGCCAAATTCGGTGTGAATCAATGCGGATACGTCCAATGCTAACAAATATGAAATTAAATTTCTTAATTGTTTGGCAACCCTAAAAAAAACTTGATTTATTCCATCCATCTTGCATCTGGCCGTCTTCTGATTTGTTTTTTTTATCTCAGAGAATTCACGGCAGAAGAATGATTTATTACCTATATTCTATCTGCTCGTCTTACTATATGCTTGACACTTTATGTTTTTCAGAGTTTTGATCATATATTCTAGCTTGGTTTTAGATCAAATCCATTTATTTGTCCCCCTGTGTCTTCTAGTTAATCCCAGCATGCACTTCTTCGTTGTTCTTTGTGTAACTTTTTTGGGTCATTTTCACATTCAATGTCCAGGTTACACACCATCAATAAATGCATAAATCGATTTAATTTACGGTTATGGGTTGAACTAGTAGCCCGTAGAAGAACCATCCCTTGGCGAGTATACTTACGGCAGCGATTGATATAGCGAAGATAGCAACCATGTCCTTAGTCTAGACACCATACTTGCAATCTCCAGAGAAACTGAGAAAAACCTTCATCAATCAGGATTGCCCAGCAGGATCAAGCTTGCTTGCCTTCCCAATACCATTCCAAAATACGTAGAGCATGGACGATGAAGACTGGGCAAAGTATCTTCTCTGCATGTCCAAATAACTAAACGCTTTTTACATACGTATTTCCCAACAACAACAACAACAAAAGAAACACACACACACACACATATTCTGACAATACAAAAAAAAATCGCTCGTCAGTGACCCTTGTTATTTGGGTAAACAGAAATACAGGAAGTTCCTTGACAAATCTTGCAGGTAGCCATTCGTGAAGCATTCCTCGCTCTTACTTTTTTTTTTTTTTTTTTACTTCGCAACAATACCGTATTTACAATTCAAATTAAATAGGATTAAATGGAGAAAAAAAATATATAAACAACAAAGATAACTTTGGCAAAAGAAAGTAGACTCTTTTTTTTTTTTTTTTAATATTAAAACCCAAGTCTTTAATCATTAACGTTTACCTTGTCCCGAAACGGTGCGAGAGTTCCATAGCACGTGAGACTGCCAATGAAATTCAAGGAAACAAGAGAAAAGCAAAAAAAAAAAAAGAAGAAGAAGAAAAGTCGTTAAGATTCCGGGTCTGGGAACTTTGTTAAGGACATGAAAGAATCTATAAAATGTCTTCCGCGCAAAATGTTTACATCTTATATAGCTGGTTCGCAAAGCAAGTTTCAACAAAAAAAAACCTGTAGGAGTAACATTTTTTACCTTGTCTTGTTCTGTCAGTGATTTCGAGTATCACTTAAATATATAGATTTTTCCGTTTTCGATATTAATTCTTTGTGTAAATACAAGTTATGTTATTATTATTATTGAATTGTCATTATGGCGTTTAGACATCTTCTTCTTCTCAGGTGGATAGGTTAGGGAAATTCACGTCGGAAGAAAGTAGGCAGGGTCCTAGTCTGAAAGTACCATCCCAGCATTACCCTGGTGTGACTAAGGAAAAACCTTGGGATATGGGTCACTTGATTCAAATCCAAGGTCTACAGAATGTAAAACCTATACTTTACCAAATTATTGCACAGTATTATTATTATTATTATTATTTTGTTGACCAAATCTTGGTCTCTGTTTTATTCTGTAGATAACTGATTTGTGGATGAAAAATATTTCTTAATTCTAATTTATATTCATTTTTCTGACCTTATTCTTTTCATAAGATTTTTCTCCATATAAGAATAAATAACTTGTCTGAAGTCTGGTATAAGTGGTACTAGTCTTGTCGATATTACGTCACTGTCTGTTGGAGAAACGAATAACTACTTCGGAAATAGGTGCCTTGAATAAGGTGACCATTCATCCCCCCCGATTTCCGGGAAATTTCCCCGGATTAAAGCATGTATCTCCGACTATTTTTTTTCTCTCCGTTTTTCAACCCGGTTTGAAGAATAAATATCATTCGAAAAAAAAATTATTGTCTCATTTATGTAGAAAGCAACATACGAAAACAACTTTTGTTTATCTCTTTTGAGGGGTGCTAATTTGATATTTTCTACTTCTTCTCTAAATCTTTGAAATTTTCTGATTGATTTAAGCGCGTGTTACTACTAAATTCCAATTTCAAGGAATATAGATAATACAATAGGAATATATATAGTATTCAGAATAAAGTAACCTTTTCTGTTGGGTAAAAATAAAGCGTAGCCAAATTTACTGTTGCAACGATGAAGAAGTGGAATTATCCCGATTGTACTCGGAATCACTGAAAAAAAAAAATATGGTCACCTTAGCCTTGACAGAATGCGAGTCGAAACATGCAAAAAAAAAAAGTCATTTCCGCCCAAAGCAGCTGAAGTATCATCGGGAACGATATGTTGTATGCTCGTTTATAGCTATGTCTATATTTAAGAAACCACGAGCAAATCTCTCCAGTTCATACTCGGAGAAATTATTATTTTTTTAGATTAATAAACTAAATTCTCTCCTGGATTCATTTTATCCAAATTTCCTGTCCTATTATGTTTTTACTAGTCTTGTTCAAGATTGACTTTTGGTAGCCTTTCTAGCCCTCCAATTTAAGTGAATTCTTAGTTCGATGATACGGTTATAAATCATATATCAATTACAGCTCAAATTAAATCAAACTGTATAGTTGTTTTAAAGTTCCTCTTTAAAATGGATCTTATTTTCTGTCAAATTTATTGAATATATTTATGTATGAAAGGAGATTTAATTAATATATATTTAATCCTGAATCTGAGTTTTCATTCCTCGCTAAAGATTAAAATACCAATGGTTACAGTCAGTGAAATGACTAGTCGCTCCTCCATACCCTACAGCAGATACTAACAATGTGATGGGAATTTTGTTGAGTAAACCCAATACGACTATAGTAGCCATTGGGCTTGAAAGGGTTTTAAGAAAAAATAATGTTTGGAATTACTGAAATGAAGCACTACGAAAAAAAGGCAACACTTTCTTAGCAGTAATAAATAAAGAAAAAGTATCACAAATTGAAATAAAAACAGGTGATTGAATCTTTCCAAACAAAGCAAAACAAAAGAAAAACAAGGGTTGGAACACCTATAAAAACATACATAATAAAATTAACTCACGGCAAAAGGATATAAAAACGCCATTATAATGTTTATTTGGAATCAGATAATGGGGACTTTTAACGAAAAGCAGTGTTACCAGAGAATGCAGATTCATATTTTTGTTTGTGTGTTTGTGTGTGTTAATCGTTAACAATAAAAACAAACTTTTATTATCATACTCTCGCATCAACAAAGATGAAAGAACCAATCCTTTCTTTTAGAATGTAATCATATAAAAAATGCCATAATATGTTAATGCCCAAACCAGATGAAACTATGATTACATTTGTTTGCCTTTTGCTGCTCCTTCTCAACAGTTGTATTCAAATAATCAAATAGAAAGTTTTATTTATTGAAAGAAAGTCGTATTCATACTCAATATAAGAAAACTGTTTTCAAGGTCAGATGCATATCATATTCTCGTTCTTTTCATGTAAAAGTCGGTGGAGTGGTAACTCTCACTCCTGGGTAATAAAGGGCTCCTGGGTTCGATACGCAGTGGGGTCATAAGTGATTCATAGCTCACGTTAAACTGTAGGTCCTGTCCTTAGAACGTCATCTCCATCCGATGGAAAGCAATGGCAAACCACCATCGGTTCACCTAGCCCAGAAATCTTCAGACCAGGACCAGCCTTCGGGAGAAACACATATTATCATCATCTTTCATATAGGATTGGTATTAGTGATGCAAGTATATACACTCGTATGTTTAAGAACGATAATCTTACAGAACAAAAGGCTACAACTACCTTTTATGGTATTTGTTAACTATATGTACTCAGTCACTGAACAAAGCGCCGAAACAAGAGCAATCTAGAGTTAAATTAATTAACCGACATCGAGTAAACCACCTCACGAGTTTCCTGACAAAAAAATGAAAAATGTAAAGACCATCGGGGTGCACAAATACCCCCTCCCCTGTTGGCGCAATAAGCTGACGAAACAATGTGTAAATGAACTTTAGAGCTCGATATTTTCAAAACTATTAACAGTAGAACTGAGGCGGCATGGTACCCTCAAAGACTTTAAACCTGCTCTAACCGAAAATGTATATTCCAAAATTGTGCAATGCATGCGCAAGGGATTCTTAAAGGAAGCAGGGGATTTCCAGAGATTCTCTGGAGTATATGTAGGTCGAAATAATCACGAACAAAACGACTTTTCGTATGAGCATAATTGATAAACGTAATCACTGAGATTTAACTGGGCCAGGACAATATCTTTTACTGATAAAAATATACCAAACGTTCGTTAAAATATACCAAACGTTCGTTCATTCATGTGTGTTATGCAACTACACAACTTATTTAAAAAAATCATCTCGCAAAGGAAATCTGTTTGAGATATCGACTTGCCGCAAACAAAATATTGTACGTACTTGCTGGAAGGTAGTTCGATTCATGCTTATTTCGATCCACTTTTAACTCAGAGGATCCACTTCTTTTGAGGAATCCCTTTCAAACCCACTGAACAATTTTGGAATATGAATTTTTTTTTAAAGAGCAGGTTTTGTCGGTGTTCTTTTGCAATGCCTTGTATAATTGGATTTGAAGGTTGGCAAGTTTTTACTAAAACAAAGACTGTTCAGATCTGCTCGCAGGCTTCAATTACACATTTTAAAATTGGGTAGCAAATGAATGCCCATGGTGATGGAGCTTTATTAATTAAATCTCATTTAGTGCACAAATGTTCCCGAATTCACGCAGATTTAGGTTTTGTCCAACTTGCGGTCGCTAAATGAATACTTGTGCAACTTATCCTGACACATTATACCACCCAAATAACGTAAAAGGTAACCGGGTTTGTCTAATCAGTAGGGGCAAATTATCCCAAGCGTTATTAGATTCGTTGTAAACTTTTTTCTAACGTTGCGAAACAAAAACGACCTTTTTGGTTCAATGGGATACCAATCCTGGTGGTCGTATAGTCTGATACGTTAAGCAAGTATCTACCAAGGTTCTACATTTGAATCCCGGCTGAGGAATTGGTGCTTGTGGATTTTAGGAAGTTATAAA
This sequence comes from Lepisma saccharinum, assembly GCA_022664845.1. Lineage (NCBI taxonomy): Eukaryota > Metazoa > Arthropoda > Insecta > Zygentoma > Lepismatidae > Lepisma > Lepisma saccharinum. The sequence continues at coordinate 12,132 of JAGDQP010001203.1, read as the reverse complement.
CTTACAGATCAAGAGCCACCGAGAGTTAAAAAAAAAAAAAAAAAAGGTGAGAAATACAAAGTTGAAAGTGTTTTTTATTTATTTATTTATGGAAATTAGGCACAAGACCGCTCAATGCAGGTATCAAACGAAAGGTCCTGATCGAGGCAATATATTAGTGTAATGAGTTAATTGTCATTCACTTTGGATTTTCTCAACATCGACTGCATAATGTCTTACCGAGAAGAGCATGAAAGGGGGGCGGAGATAGTGGACTGTCAAACCACCTATGGTATCAAAACACTGTTCCGGGCAGTAATGTGGAATATATATTAGTGATAGAAAGTTCCACACGTACTGATCATATACTATATTAGGACCCTTTCTGATTTACCCATCCCTGCTTCATCACTTGAGTGTTATCAGTTGTTATTGGCCCAAATCTGTCCATTCTTACCCAGTTTCAACATCTTCAGCACTTACAGTTGCTCATAGTGTAGTAATTATCGATTTAATCTAAATCAAGGGAAACATTAATGAATTAATTACGCCATTCATTTGTTCTTATTATGAGCTTTTGTTTAATACATAACATTTATCTTGCGTCACTAATCTGTCAGAAAGTCCCGAAAAGGTATTTTGAGCTTCATTGATGCATAAGAATAGCATATTTTGTTGAACTGGTCCTGAGTGAAATAGAAAAACAAATATTGCCTAAACTCGTTAAAACTGTTTGATACAAATAACGCAACTTAGTCTAGACAAAGAAAGAAAAAATATACAGAAAAAAAATAAGCTTCTCTGTAAAATGGTACACCAGAAATTTTTGCATTTTATTACTGACTATCCCAGTCAGCCAGAAATTGTACAGATTATTTCCAGACACCCTGTATTTCTCTTTGCGTACTCTGGTGTTGCATTAAATTTACATCGTGCACGTAAATCTTATTTTCCTCGTGTAAAACGAAATTAATTCTCTTGAACTTTCTCATCGAAAGTAAATAACCGGAAGATTTGTTGATGTAACACTAATAGAAAGATGTTACAGGAAATAAACAAAGTAACCAAATACGTTCTTTTTTTTTTAAAAAAAAAAAGTGTTTGTAAACAATAATGGATAACCAATTTCATACGCTTTACATCACTCTTTGCTACGGTCAATTGCGCAAAAGGAATTTCTTGTCTTCTTTTATTTATTTTCTTTGTTTATTTTTTGTTTATTCTATTTATCTTCCTTCTAATTCATCACTTTCTCATTCTTCTTACTGTTCCTACTCCGCAAGCGCCATCTATCCCACAGCGCATAAAAAAAACAGCACAGCTGGAAATAATTTCTTTTCTCCAAGATCAATGTCGTTGGTACTGTGTTTGTTGAGCTCTGAGTCAGCAGAAAGCGATGCTTTATCAAATATATTGAAAATTTTATTTTGGCTTTTTCTATTTTTTTTTCTAGTACTCTTCGGCAATATATATATATTTTTTTTCTTACAAGACATCCAAGTAAATGACCTTTCCAAATATTTTCTCTATTAAGAGTTTAGCGCTAAAAGTTAAAAATAAACTTTTAAAAAGTACTTGTTTTCGCCAAAGATGGCAAATATATCCTTACGTAAAAATAAATATTTTTTAAAATTCTTTTTGGACATAGTTCCTAAAACTCTCTTTTAATCAAATTTTTGTTTTAATTATAATAACAAAAATAGCTTTGAGCTATGGTTGGATTCCATTTTTTTTATAATTATTGCTTCTCTGTATACATTACTTGTAGAACTTATAGAAGAAATAAATAATATAAGTTTAGAAGCTTGTCAAACGTAGATATGAAGAAGAATACGATATATTTGACACCTTTCAAATACATCTCTCCTGAAATTCTGTTTTGTGTTCAAGATATGTATGTAAAATGTCGTAGTTTCCTCCTTCTCTATATTCAGAAACGTTCCAATTTTATTTCCTTCTTCAGTTATTGACTACCGACTACTTCGTTGTTCTAAACAATGTTACTCTAACGCAGTGTTTCCCAACCTTTTGCAGGCTGCGGACCCCTTGATTACTTACTAGTTTCTTTGCGGACCCGTGCTCCTACAACCAAGGAAAACATTATATATAAAGTATCAGTAGATCTTTTTGCGTTATCTATAGCTTAAATAGACGTACAATTTTAATACATGAAAGTACAATTAAATACACTTTGCTAACAATACTGCAATTCACAAATTAATAGCAATAATAGTAAAAACTATTGAGTGTGTTTGCTTACTATTTTTCAATGTGATAGCAGTTGTTTTGCGTCCGTCAACATTTTCATATGTGGCTTCAAAATGGATGTTTTCAGGCGCAGACCTGGTTGGATATCAAGTCTCTTTCCGTACTTATTTTTCATTCAAACAAGTACAGAAAATGTTGACACACAAGTAAGTAGTCCCGAAGGACATCAGATGTGATATTCCCTTTCTCGAAACATCAGAATACAAAGACCGCGGATAGATCCAAAAGTCTACCATTCCTAGTAAACACAAACTGGGAAATATCATCTTCAAGAAGCAATCGCAGGACAACTCAATAAGCTGGTCTTCATTTGGTGACAACTAATTTTTATTGCTTAGAAAGAAGATTCTTCATCCAATTGTTTTTCTCGTGGGGAACCACAAGTTAATCTCTCAGCTGAGAACCCAAAGAAAGAAAATGCTCCTTCATGTTCCCAAATTTTCATTCGAAAGATTTGTTTCAGTTGCCGACAGAAAGTCGTTCAGCTTGGGAAAGGAATCGTATTCCTTACTGTCGATTCGGAGAGCTCAACGTGTAGCTTTTTTCCTTTTGCCAGTTTACATTGAAACTAGAACCTTGAATGTAATGTATTCAGAAATGAGAAAATATCTGACTAATAAGCAATTGCCGAAACCCAAAGTAGTCCTTTAGTCTTGGTTCTAATTTCGTATCAACCACAAAAAGTCCCACCTCATCACGCAGCTCGAATAAGAGTCAGAACTCTTCCACGAGATAGCCAACTTACTTCAAAATGTAATGTTCGTGATCTCTTCCCGTATTGTTACACATTGCAATGAAAATTTTGGAGTGAAGAGAAAGATTCTGGCGATAACTAAGGGTGCTGCAAGTGGTGGCGAGGTTAAAGGTCTTCATGTCTCTGACGTCAAATGCACGTCCCTCCCTTTAACTTCTCTTGAGTTTCAATAAAATCGTGTGGATGAATCGCCACTCCACGACAAAACCGGTAAAAGGATCGAAAAGCAATGAACAGAAATTCAGACTATTTTCTTGATTTCAATTATGGTACACGACCTACACAGGGTTTACAAACCAAGAAATCTTTGTACAATTTATTTTTAATTAAAAATGGGTTTGTACTCCTAACAAGGCTACACAAAGACAGCTAACCTCTCAGAAAATTTTGATAAAAAAGATCAAAAAATTAAGTTATAGCCGTTTTAAGAATATGAAACACACGGGAGTAAATAAGGGAATTGGTCTTTAACGTACCTTTTGCGAGAAATACCCCTTCTTTCCCTGTGCGCTTCATATCAGACCATTAAATGTTGTTGTTCATTCACTTTATTTACTGTGTTGGTTTGGGTTTGTTGAGTTTGATTTTAATTTGGCTTTCGTGGTCTTTATAATATGAAATCTGTATAATATGATGTAAATTCTCGTAACATGACAAAGTATTGCAGCCCCCTTACATGCTTGCCACGGACCCCTGAGGGTCCGCGGACCCCAGGTTGGGAAACACTGCTCTAACGGATTCAAGTCGGTTATTTACCGAGAGCATTTCTTGTACAAAAGGTGACCGTTAACAACAACCAGATTTCTCCAACTTTTCTTTTCAGTGAGTGACCATCCTCGTCAAGATATTCTCACCTATTTTCTTTTTCACACTCCATGCCTACAGTACAACTGTGGTAATCCGGCCTACGATGGTTCGACTCCTCGTATAATCCGGCGGAGGTTGAGAAATGTCGACGTATATCTGTACTTGTCCTTAAAAATACCACGTACTTTGTTGAGTAAGTTAGCTCATGACACTCTACCAGTGCGTTCTAATGTTTTTCTTTAAGAGTGTTTGTTGTTTAAGCAGTGACTAAGTGGACAGTTTGTGGTAAATTTCGGTTTTTTAGTGTAGTGTACTCGTCCCATTATGGCAATTAAAAAGCGTAAACACGTGACGCTGTTGAAGGACTTTAATGAATGCTCCTCTGATAATCCGATCTTCCTTGCATACCGACTATGCCCTCAGTCCAATAGGTGACGAATTAACGAGGTTCTACTGTATAACATACCCGATATACTTGACGCTGGATAACGGCTTTACTTTTGCACTTCAGTTGCAAGTGATTGGAAGTTTTATGTAACCACTGTGTACGTCTGTCTTTACACAACTTTCAAGTCAGAATTACTAGGGTTCAGGGTGTTATTTGTCGAATAGCGCGATAATTTATAGAATAATATTTAAAGAATGTGCTATTATATGCGTAAACCTTATAACGTAAAATGACCCTTCAGGTGTGTTCACGTGGAGCTGAAGATCCTCTAAAATCTATCTTATCCCCTCAATATTCTCCAGTTTTATCAATACGATTCTTTATTTTATGTATATGTCATAAACTTAAGTCAGTCTCCAGACTTTTTCAAAGGAAATATTGTAGCCCTCCCGAATTTTTTACTCAGGTGTCATCGCTACTCATACTCAACGCAGCGCACACACACATATACAAAACGGATCACACAGCGGTGACAAGGGTGAAAAACTGAGGACTTATAAGAACACTGAAGCAGTCATGTGATACGAGGAAACCAGTGGTACCTGAACGATGTTGAATGCAGTTACAGTACAACCAAACTTTACCTGTGGGACATTGTGAGATGCAACAAGCGCGCACAAAGGAATTGTTTACAAATATTTAGTGAAGGAGATTTTCCCTCCCAACAAGAAAACAGAAAGTGAGCTACCAGGAATACCCACGAACTGCCAGGGAAGATTCCCCCCCTTTCCCACCCTACAAACAACACCCTGCTAGGATTACAAACGTTGGAAAGGTATCGGTGAGATGGATAATACAAACAGGAATCCCGTTGACTGGCGGTAGAACATATACATAGTCCTCCGACTGAGCTCTGTCTTACTTGTTTCGATTCTAATTTTGATTTTGGTTTTGATTTTATCGATACTTATCATGTTTGTTTATTACGTGAATCAAAGCCGGATTAAGGGGAGGACAGAAGCCCCCAGGGCCCGCCAAACGTTCAAGGAGTCCGCCAAATGTAAATCAATTACCCTTACGACCACAGCGGACAGATAACAGGGGTCCTAATCGAGTCAATAGTCTAGGGTGGGAGTCAACAGAGTAGGGCCCCCAAATAGCTCAATCCAGCACTGACGTAATTTTGAAATACCTAAAGCGCCATTGTACACTCGAGGAATACACATAAAGGGTTTATATTCCTCTGCTTAACACAATAACCTACTGAGAAGTAATTGGGTGATTATTAACATGTAAATAGTACAGACTAAATGTTTTTTTTTAGTTAAAAATAAGAAATCACAAAGCATGTTTGTGGCTGTTTATTCATTACATAACAATTTACAATTGTGTAAAAAAAAGGACGGTTTTTATGCTTCACATAGCATAACTTCATATAGCATGATACCATACTTTCAGGTTGTTCACATATGTGATTATTCGTTGGAAAAATTGCGTAGCCGGAATTCATTTCAAAGTAAGAAACGTGCTGTTGTGCATCATTTCTCTATATCGGTGTTGTTACTGAGAATTAGTTTCAACGGGTCTGAATAATTTCGACAGTGCTTCTCCTCTTACGTCTTAAAATAGCGCTATCAACAGATGACGTCTAACATAAAAGAATTCTATGATAGTTGCCAAAAAAAAATAATAATCGGAAAATGGATCCGGGTCTCATATTACCGATATATGTTTTACGAAAGTAAGATAATCCGGAGGATGTATACAATTCGGGTAACAGTTATCAGGATATCCGGGTGGCTGATAAAATAACTTGCTGTAGGTTGGGATGATATGAAAAGTTGATCCAGCTCAAATACCTAACATGAGTAGGTATACCGTATTATAGTTTGCCACGTTACACTATTTACGTAGTGTTATATTCTATTTTTCCATATCAGCTGATTCATAACTATGCTTCCTCATATACAGGCATTACCTGTAACACTATAAAAGGTGAACGGCGCATGGCGAACGGCGAGTGCTCCACGTATTCTCGATCAACGGCACGACGCCTTTACCTCCCCAAGGTGCTCAGGCATATCATGAACACTCTAAATAGGAGGCTGATAGCATATTAGAGCGCCAGGCACTGGAGGGAGCACTGAAGAAAAATCTCCAGCGTCCTGACCAGGATTTGAACCTGAGTCGTCCGATTCATAGTCAGACACGCTACCGCTTGAGCCAAGGCGACTTCAGTTATAACAATATACTTCACAATATTAAATATTTACTTTTATATTTGTATTCAACAGAACATATTACTACAGCAGTAAATTCATTAAATTCTGTCATATTTCATCATGAATCTAGTAAATTAAATCCATACATAATGTATGTATGTTTCACCATAACTCCCGAATATCTGGAACAATTTCAATCAAACTCGGTACACATACCTCTAACGATCTGGAAAAAAAAAGTGGGGTAAGACACCCCTAGCAACCCTAGGTGTGGAGGCGTAAGGGGATGACATAAAAGATAATAAAGAACGACCGATATGAGTGTTATTTCCTTACATAGTAGGCAACCCACAACACAATGAAGTGTGCAGGGTTGACTACTTTCAAGTGGGCAAATTTGTAATGAAAAACCTTTCTTTCAATTCATTAGCAACGGCGATCTCAGTTTTTCGGTTCGACACCCCGTAGGGGTGAAGGAGGGGGCAAACAACCTCTGGACCCCCGCACCAAGGGGCGTGAAAATCAGTCTTTGATAAATCTTCTTTAGATCTAGCATGTTCGATGCATTTGTTTTGTTTTCTTCTACGTATAGAGGCATCCTACAAGGGTATCTTCAACCCTCCGAAGTTCCCCACAGAACCGCGCATAATTACACTAAGTTTGTTTATCAATAATATCAAGTCTTATAAAATGTTCTTCAATCTACGAATGAACAACGTAACCGACCTAAAAATTATTATTGTTTGCATCAAGGTTATTATGATAGATGGTTATGGAAGAAATGCAGCGACTTGATCACGGAATGTTCCCGGTATAGTTGCTAAAATTTTGTAAAGCATATTTCCTGAAACCATGTACATGACAGAGAAATGAAAATGTTACCCTTTTCTTTGCATCAAAGCATGCTTGTTTTTGTTCTTCCTTGATGGCAAAGAACAATGTTTGTTTCCAAGGTAACCGGAGATGACATCTTGTGGTGTAGCTTTAACCAGAGATTTCCGCATTTATTCCAAGGATTCTTCTTTTCATTTTTCTTTAGAAAAATCTGACTTTGCAAATCATAAATCTTGTAGCGTATCATCTTCAACCTTGTATTAGGTTACTTTTGGTTACAAAAGGGAGAGTAAAAAAGAAAAAGAGAATTCATCAGCTGAAATATCTTAAATGAGTTCATTAATGCTTTCTTGGCTTGATCAAATAATTAAATTAATAGTTTCCTAGTTGTCCGTCAATAAGTAATTGGACCTTGATTTAATCAACTAAAGCTTCTCCCAAACGTAGAGTGTTGTATACGGAATTTCACTGACAAATAGAGACGAGATGGCCTGCAAACAATGAAGAAAGTAATTAAAAGTAGGCTTTGAAGTCCTTTACCCAAACAATTGTTTAGGAGTTTTTAGCTAAATCATACGGACAGAGAAATTCAAAGCTTCCTTTTCAAGATTAAACTTTAGATGTGACATCTGTTGAACTTGTTTGTAGATGAAAGAATTTCATTAGTAAACAGGGAGATAATAAGATTAAAATTCGATGAGAATATCGACAGGCCTTCTGAATTGAAGGACTAGATTTGCCTTGGAACATATACCACTTTCGGAAGAACATAGAGGCGGACTATGTAACCAAAAGGCCCACCCGGAAAACTAAAGGGCCCTCGTGGTAGTGGAGCTGTGGTCCTTAGATCCCTAAAAGCATTTTGAAGGGCATTCAATACCCTTGATGTAGTGAGTTCCAAAAAGAACGTGCAAGGACTTTAGCATGCTGATCAGGACTTAAAATATAAAGCATGTATTAAGTAAATATAGTTGAGGTGAAACAGTCACGTAAGAGGCCGCCAGGTGATTGCATTGAAACTAGATTTGACATTCTTTCTGTGAAAATCTTCGGTTTGAAATCCACTTCGTAAGAAGTTGCTAATCTTAAAATTTTTCATTTTCCTTCACAACAGCATATCTTGAAATTGTTACAAGTTACAATTTCCTCAGTTACGACTTCATGGCGTGTCTTTATTCCTTTCATTAAATGGGAAATCCTTGCAGACGTTCTACTCAGTCGTTCAGCTCTTATACTGGTAGCGTCTTGTTCTCCAAGAGACGGCGAGATCAGTGACATTTCTTCCAAACAGTCAGTTATCAAACTAAGATCTCCCCCAAATGCTTCGATTCCCTAAATTTAGACATCTCTGTTTCTTTCGCATCTTTAAAATGACACTAAGCTTTCCAAACAGACCTTGTAGTAGTTCATTCCATAATCAATGCACTGACTCTTGTCGTGTTGTAATTCTGTGTTTGCCTATCTCACAACCGGAAGCTATGAATCGAGATAATTTATTCGGTTGATTTTACAACCGGTTTGGCGAACCAACGAAACTGTTAACAACCGAACCGGTGCAAACCGGCTGAACATTACCATTGGTTAGACGTGTTACTACGTGAATAATTTCCCATACTTCTCCTTGAAAGAAAAACGACGTTTTCACGTATACAAACACACTCATATATATATATATATATATATGTACACATTTTGTTGCGGAAGATGTTCCAGGATCGTTTTGCTAAGGGAAAGAAATGAAGCCAAGGCTGTTGCCTCTGGTTGTTCTTGTAGTACGCAGAGCATGCGAAGGTTTTTTTTTCTTTATTAAACGGAAGACAAGCTGATGAGAAAGACGAGCCTCACACACACACACACACATTATCGTGACATGTTCCTGTATATAAGTTTGCGTGAGTGTGTGTGTGTACGCTTGATGTCGGTTGTTATAATGAGTGAATGCTCCCAGAAGAAGATCCTCTGGAACCAAAATAAAAGGAGCAACGACCCACCCAGAGGATATTTTACCTTCGTCTTCAATCCAAACAATTTTCTCCCCTTGCATGTTTCACTCACAAGCTACTGGGACTTTTTTAGTCTTCTCAACAAGCAGTAGGAAGGAAATAAAAAGAACAATTCCTCAGTTCCTATCTGTTAAACATCTAAAAAAATTACTGTTCTTATTCATGTTAATTATCTGTAGATATATACAGTAGATCCTCAATTATCTGTATCTCTATTAATCCATCATTGCATTTTATCCGCTAGTTTTAAGATTTTCTTCTTCCTTGTGTTCTGTCTGCACTTAAATCTGCTGAAACATTACTCCATTTTCTTTTTAGCAACAACGAAACTTCATTTCCAGATATTCTTGCCCTGAGAAGAATTAGAACGGACATTAAGAATAAAATTTCTGGTGCCAAACTGCAGAAAAAAGAACGACAGACTTTGTTTAAAAAATCTAAGTGATGTCTTAGTATTATTTCATCTATGTAGGCTTAAATAAAATGTACGGATTATCCGTGTTTTTCAATCAATTATTTTCCCCTCCTCACCATTACGAAGGATAATCGAAGTTCTACTGTACTTCTAGGTCAGCCGTGCAAGCAGTATTGTTGATGTGCAATATTAGTAATAATATTACAAGTATTACTAGTTGTAGAGTCAAGAGGAACAAAGCAGTAGCTGGTTCTGTCCCGTATTAATAGTAGTAATAGTTGATGTAAAAAGTTTGTGTACTATTTTGGTAACTAAGAACGTCAGTCTGTCTCGATTCCATCAGCTGTTATGTTTCTACATAAACAAGTATCGCGGCCTGAGCCAAAGATGCCTTAAGGTCTTCAAAATTAAATTATAAAATTCAAATAAGTCAGAATCTAGACACAAGATACATTGTTTGGTCGTTTTGTTGGGTACTTACAGATGGCAGGATATGGTTTTTTTTATAAGAAAATAAAATAAATTAAAAATATTTTTCAAAACAAACTTTATTCCCTCGAAAATAAATAATGACTAAATTGATGTTGACAAAAATCTATTTCCTATAACAGTTTTGTACCCGAAATTATGTAACCTGTTTGAAAAAAAGGAAATATTCTGACTTTACTTTGTATGCTAATTGTTTCGTATACTATTATAACGTTCAAAATTAATTAACTTTTTTTTTGAAGCAATGTGAAGCTATCTACGACGAAACATGTTAATTAGTATACAAAGGGTTTATTAATAATATTTTAAAACAACGACGTATTCTATTGTACCGGCTTATAATCATGGCATTCGTTTGTTCAACTTGGGATATTTGGTTCACAAAAAAAATAATACATATAACTATTGTTTTATACACAATGCTATTCGTATGTTTTTCATTCATTAAATAGTGGTTGAGATAGTTCATTTTCACATGAAAGAACGTATTACCTCGTATTCAATGCACGAGTGTGTGTGTGTGTTATTCTTTGGTCTTACCCAACTGTAACAGCAACTTAGTGACATATATGCTTCTTGGCATGCAATGTGGTTAGTGGTTCAAATAAATATTTTATAACAACCTGGAAAAAAAAAGTTATTACTTGTTCATAGCTATAGCGGCGTTCATAAACGCGGATTGTATGTGATTCAAAGACTTCATACAAAAATAATCCTAGGTCTGATCAGTACCGGCCAACAAATATTGGTTTTGATAACACAGGTCCAACAAAATTTCGATTAACAGAGAGATACATTAAAATTTATATTTCTAGGTTATAGGCATCTATGGTTCCAACCGGGATAGGGTAGAGGAAAGGATGTGAGAAGAAGTTGGTCAGGGCTTGAAGGTACCATTCTGGTATTCGTTCGGTGTGACTGAAGTAGAAACTATGGAAGAAACTCAGCTTGGCTGATTGACCACTGGTATCGAACCCAGAACCTTCCAAATGCGAAGGCAACGAACGCTCTACCAACTGAGCTACGGCCGCTCGGTACAGAGAGAATATGATATCACAAAGAACCACTTGGCTTTCGGGTAAAGACGTCGTTCTTCTAAATGTGACGCACTGTACCTGCACAGTGCATTATAACAAAGTATACAAACATGGCATTCTCCTGCAGAGGTCTAAGAACAATGTCCAACCCAGTGTTGCTCCCCCTTCCTTCCGTCCCACCAAATCACTAACTGAACCAAATACTTTAGTATGTGGAAACGAAAGCATTGCAACAACTATGCTTGCCTTGTTAAGCAACTTACGAGATAACACAGTCGCTGATTACACGCGTATTTATGAGTATGCTTGTGTGCTGACACAACATTCGCTATTTTAAAAATATATTTTGTTAAAAAGGAAAGAAAATGTTTTTCTCTATATTTGCTGTTTAAAACTAACTAACGAAACTGCATTAACCTTAATAAGATAAGCGTAATGGAGAAGAAAAAAGCGAAAGAAAGTTAAAATACGAACAAGCCACTAATTATTGTAATGCCAAACGGAAACTGGAGTTACTGATTACCAAATACCAACAAATACTTCTGTTTCATTTGTAAAACATTTTTTGAGGTAATTGGATGGAATAACAAAATGGGGTAAAAGTGGCTAGTTACGCAGTCCTCTGACAAGTATTACATATTCTTAAGTAATTGGCTGTAATTGAAGAAGGCTATTTGCTGAAGAAAAAAATAGTGCTTTTTATTTTAAAACAAACTTACGTAAAAGCTTAGATTTTATACTTTTTTACTGTGTCATGTCAAAAAGGGGGCGCTAATGTCATGAATTTAACTTAAAATAAAAGTGTTATTGTCCACATTCACTATCCTGAAACTATTCGACAATCTCAAACTGTATAAACCTTTTCCAACACAGCCAATAGTACTGTGTGAAAACTGATAATGATCGGTTTAGAAACTTTGGAAGATTTTTTTTTTT
>JAGDQP010001202.1:113429-129667 GCA_022664845.1 Lepisma saccharinum | reverse complement strand
TAGATACGTTTTCATACACTGATATTTCTAACTGCTATTGTTAACAGATGTTTACATATAGCAACTATTACTATCACTGTTACAGAATAAAAAGCAGTTTTGCACATTTGTAGGGCGAAATTTCTGTCAGTGAATAGACCGGGGGAAAAATTGAATTTATTACTTAGGCCCCCTACTTGTAACTTTCGAGTTCATTGTGCATACATTTCTTGTAAATAACATTGATTTAAAGGTTTCTCTTGCGTTTTTCTTCATTTTCTGGTCGATTATTCCATTCTTACGTCTCAGCACTTAAAAATGAGCAGACGTTCTTCCATACGTTTGAAGAAGGCAACAAATCCACCAACTTTTTTTAACTCTACAGGAAAAACTACAATACTTGTAAATTGTCTGAGCAGTACGAAAGTATCAGAAGACCGTTTTGAATATTCAGTAGCAATATTGTTTCCTTTCAATAAATAATAAACATACTATACAATTTTTGTTAATTTCCCACAAAACAGCTTTTTGGATTTGTTGCCTTCTTCAAACGTACGATTCAATTTTCTTTAAAAGTTTCTTCGCGCTTTGAATCCATTTCCAGGACAGGTTAGACAGTAGGTTTTGGATTTGGATGGGAAAAGGTATGAGTCCTTTTTCGAAAATTGCTTATCTTTGTAATTATTTCAGTTGAGGCATTGAATGAAATTGTGTTTGCTGTCTTTGTCGAACTCACCAATAGTTGATATTAAGTGTCGAGCACATGGTGAGAGTGAGAGAGAGTTTTCGATAATTTTATGGTTGTTGTTTAAGTCAAACCGTAGTAGGCTAATGCAAGTGGCAAGTTCTAGAGTCATTCTGGAGTTTTCATTGAGACAGGAAAACTTGTGATAGCTTTATGAATTGAAGAAATGCTTGATGTTCTAGAGGCATATAGTGTTTGTGTTGAGGTATAGTTTCTGGTGATTTCTCGTACCTCAATGAAACTATATTAATTTTGTCAGATAATCAGTGAGTTACAACTTGATGAATAATTTTGTATTGGCAGACAAAACGGAATGCAAAGCAAGTACTTCGCCATAGTTTGTGATCTATAAATTCGATACAATTACCCATCTCTAATGACATATTGGGTGGAGTTGAATTGACTTTGTCTTGTTGACGATGATAATGGTTGTTCTAAAATATTAATGATTTACGAAAAATGCGTATCTTGTCGTTTTCATCTTGATATGGCGATCAGTTCGTCGTTTTCGAAAAGACAACGAATGAAAGAGAACTGCAACGGGATTGCTACATGGGTGTTGTGTTGGTCCGGCAGAAGACAGACACGATTTCTACTAAGGGCATCTGATATTGAAATCTTGCCTGTAGGTATACAAGTTACATCGAAGTAATACTTTTAAAAAATATGGCTAAACAAGCCAACTTCCCACTGAGATTTTTGTCGTTTTTATATGCCAAAGAACTGTATTATCCAAATATAAATGGAATGGCTTCCCATAGAGAAAAGGATGAAAGGTTTCGATTACATAACAGGCAGCAGACATTTCTAGAGAAAAGAATGTCATAGCTAGTTTCTGTGTCTGTCAGGGCAAGGGGGTAATAGGCGACTGTATATATATGTTTTTCGGACCTTGCTGTTGGAGACGTTTCCCAGTATTAGTGTGGAAGTGTCTTCTCTATTAAAACCTTCCTTGAATAAACGCACAATATTCTCTGTTCGTATCATAAGTAGAAAATTGAATAAAAGAACTAATGATGGCGAACTATGAGTTAGAAACGCTTTTTCATAACTCATAAATTATTTCTATTTTTGCAGCAATAATAATGATTATCACTGGCGAAAGAGAACACAATAATAAATTTCCAAAATATACTTAAAAGCCAAAGAATCACTGTCAACAGTAATTTATCAACTCTTTTTACCGCTCCGTAAGCGTCACTTGAAAAAGAGGACTTCGGACCACTCCGAGTAAACAAAATCAACCATATCTCAATAAACCTCTTATATGTTACTAGCATGGATTTCTTACAGCTAAGTAAGTTCAATGAGAACACAATAGAAGTAAATTTCGATATTGATTTTATTAAATAAAATCTTCTCCTTTTTCCTCTTTAAATCAAATTCAATATAAACACATATATAAACGATGTATTACTGGATAATGCAAGGAAGGAAAATTAATATTCTTATTTCAGACAAGTGAAAAATTACTTCGTTCAATATGGTAATAGTACTCGATAGCACAACTGTATAATAATATTGATCAACAGAATAAAATTCAAGACCCATGAGCTCTGATTCACTAAGAATCCATTCAACATTTTCAAAAATAGCTCTAGCAGATCTCAACAGCCATCCATAACAACACTTGCAGTTAGGCATATCTAAACCCAAAATCATATGACCTACTCCCTCAATAGGAATTCACCGTTACGTCACTGCTCTAAAAACAGCTTATTTTCCAGAAAATTTCAGAAATAGTATTGTAGAATGAAGACAATAAATAGCTCATAGAACTTTAGAAATATCACTTTCTTACCTGGATTAGAAAATTCGGAAAATAACTGAGATATTAATTCCAGATTTAACTTCGATATAGATCCAATAAATTCAGTGATCCAAAAACATAAAACACAAGTATGGGTCAACCCCATCTTACCATACCATTGAACCTTAGACTATTAGTTCCTTTAGTTTGATAAAAAGGATACTATTTTTCACACAAACAATTTCACTATTGGTGTTAATTCTGCTTCCCTTTTTGTGTATTATATTAATCAATTGACTATAGAATTGAATAGCTCTCTCCTTCCTTGAAGTATAAAACCGACACTTCTTTTTATGCTTCCAAAAATAAGTCAGCATTAAACCAACTGCACTTGTAAGCCAGTTTGACTTATGAAACTTTTGAATGCTTTACACAAAAACTGATCTCTTTAACTTTCATGAAGGCTCGTTTCACTACGTAACCAAAATCGAACACAAGAAAATTAAACTAGCTTCTTACGTCGGTATTTTTCTTTTCAAAGACTCAAAAACTTTTACGTATCTCTCTCTCGTCGATATTAACTTTCAACACCAGAAAATCTAAACGTGTCTCCTTCGACGGGATTATAACTTTTCAAACACTCGAAAAATTCAACGTGTCTCTCTTGACGGTATTTAAATCAACCGTGTCTCCTTCGATGGCACTTAAGAAACTCTGAACAACGAGGCTTCAACACCTCCCGTGTTCATTCAGGCTGACCTTGTCAACCTCTCTCCTCCAATCAGGAGAAGGCGTGTGGCATGCTTCAAGGAAAGTAAGAGCACATACATATACATTGAATTGCAAAATAAGGTAGAGGCCATTTTGTGTCCCACCAAAAATATTAAAACTTTTAGGTTCCCACACTACACAGTGTCGAAGCGTCTATCCATACATGCGACTTTTGTTGACAGAAAAGGGTATTTACTCGGATGCAGTGGTTATCAATTTTTGATGTCATCAAAGGAGGCTTTGGCTTCATTCGTCCATCGGTAAACTTCAGATTTACGCAATATTTTATTCAGAAGTTTAGGTAAGATTCCGAAATCAGGTAAATATTTTAGTAGAAAATTTGCTTTTCCAATCAACAGTTTAATTTGGTGTTTTGTTGGTGGAAGTTTACTATTGCTGATATAAACGTTTGATGGCATTTTTACTGTGTTGCCGGAAACGATTGATCCAAGAATCTCTAATTTGGAAAATAAAAATTGATCATTGGATGGTTTGAGTCATATGTTTGCTGCACGTGGGCGTTCGAGTAGTTCACGAATGACAACAAGGCTCTGAATATATTTTCTGTGTGAATTGCTAAATCATGGGCATAGCTGGAAAAACATTTGTCCGTATGCCTTACGTAATGAGTAGTATCAACGAGGAGAGCACCGATGGACTGGATTTAAATCCCATTGGGGAGACCTATTATTTAAAATTTCCGAGAGATCCTCCAGAAAAGTTTGTTTTGTCTTTTGATGCTTCTGCAAGCGGAATATGGTAGAAGTTGAAGGACACGTAAAATTTCGTTCAGAGATTACTACCGGACACATTAGGAAGAACGTCATCAATGTTTGAATAACCGTAGGTAATATTATATATCTTAGCGTTGAGAAGTCTTAAATCTGAGAGAAAACATACTGTTGAGTCTGCTTTTCGAATGAGGAACACGGTGGTGTTGTAATCTGAAGTCTACTCCTTTTTCCCATTTTGTAAAATTGAGAATGCATGGCCTCTCTGAGATTCAATGGCACGGGAAAGGGATGGGAATATACCGGGTCCGAATCGGCAGTGACAATTTTATGTTCTAACAAATGTGTCCAAGCAAAGTAATCATTGAAATCTGAAACTAATGCTAAATTTTCTTTTCTTTGCGTGTCTGACTATTGGGAATTAATATTGAGTTGTGTGAGGTCAAACTCAATATTAAACTGATATTCGTTTTTTTATGTACATTTCTCTTTTCTTGTCAGCAGACGATTTATTTCCCGTTGCAAAGGTACTTAATTGCTGAAAAATGATCTATCCGCGATGGATGAGTGCCTGAAAAGTTCTGAATCGTGGTAAATGCAGCAAGAGCCTCGATAAAATTTGTGGCGTGACAAACCGGTGAGGGTTCTCGTGTATTTTTTTTTGTTTTGTTTTCGGTGATTTTGGTCTAGAAAACGTTAAACGCTCAAACAATGAGTAGCTTGTATTTTGTTTCGTTTGCGCACGGGCAACGCGTGAGCTTGAAGTAGAAAAGCTGCCTGATATACACTGTTATGCGATCGCTAGTCCTGGGAATGAGATAAAAGTTCAGTGTTGACTCCGGGAAAGAAGGGAGGAGAAAAAATATGGTGAGTTCAGCAATGCGATAAAACACGAATGACCTTCAAGCATGTTCCTTCAATTTAAATGACTTGTGCCGCTATGTTTATTATAAAGGAACGAAAGAAATATGCTAGCTGTGTTGTCTGTAAATATTTGCAATTTTTTTTCAATGCTTGGGATTGAATTTATTTCGGAAGAATAGTTTCAAAAGGCGACATCTCCATCATGTAAATTTCTCACATTTTATTGTTTGTTTAATTAGTGGGCGTAAATAATGAGTTAATACTTATTATAATATAGACAACAGAAATACACACTTCTTGTACACAATGTGATCACTCATTCATACTTACTCTATTTCCTATGATCATAATTAATTGCTAAACCTTCTACGCTTAATTGATTTCCTAGACTTAATTAAATTACGCTTAGCTTCAAAGAGGGATACACTGAAATGTGTATTAATAACACTACAAATAAAGTTTACTGTTTATAACGGTAATTTCATAAAGAGAGACGATCTAGATATTAAGATTGAATGAAACTGAGCATCTTTAAACATTGCAATATCTAATTCTTTGGTGACCCCAAACACACATTCCTGTCGTGTCCTGAGCAACTATTCTTCAGTTTTTGTTTAAAATCTAGCTCTCGTCCTAGACGGAGAAAATACTAAGATCGCCAGCGGATTAAAGTCACAACTTGATAAAACGTAAGTTGCACTAATCGTTCATGAGCTATTCTAATTGTCTCTTTAAAACTAACACTCAACATAATTTCACAAGTTGAACAATGTCCAAAATATTCAGAGTTCACTTTCTAACTGGTAACTAAAATAACAAAGTCCACAAAGATTGAAGCACAAATTACTGTCTTTGCTGGTTGAACGGGGTATAGCAAGTTCACTGATAGAGATCACAGCTATTACTGCCATGCTAATTGAGAGCGAGATGTCTTTTTATAGCTATTGATTTCGCCCTAGCTTGATTCACCTCGGCCATCCGGGGTAAGAAGAAGATCCGTGGAGATTGGAGTCTTGACTTGTTCCCAAGGATAGGAGATATTGTTGTAATTGTAATTTAGGCATGGATTGAATTTTAAGGATTTTGTGGTTAATAGGGAAGGAATTATTAGGTAATGGTTCATGAACAGAATGTAGCTATCAGGTTTTTGTAGGATTGTTTCTATGTCCCATTTTTCATGGCCGGGAAAGGCTGTTACAATACTCCTTGAACGTGCTTGATCCAATGTTCTTTGTATAGAATGAACAATGCACGTTGTCCTTGGTTTATTCCCGAATATAATTGAGTATTACTTCTAATATTCATTCCTGACAACATATACTTTTACGTTTTTTTTCCTTACGCCTGAAGGAAAGGAAAAATACCACAAATGTTCAAAATATCTTTAAGCTTGTTACTTAAGGTCCGATATTACATATCGACTGCTTGTATATTTGTTACTTCTTTGATTTCCTATGAAATGTGAATCACAATCCGATATTTACACACTGGGTAATGTTCGTGTCTTACAGGAGAGAATGATATTTCTTTTCATACTGCTTCTGATTCAGGAATGAAAAATTCACTTTTGACTGTTCGTATAGAATTATAGTATGGTTTGGGCTCCTTTTATACTCAATTATTTATTAAAGTCTAGTTTACTTTTACCTGTATATTGCTGTACGAAATTCGCTGAACAATATATATGTTATTTACTTAATATTAAATATCACCACAATTTCTTTTAAGATGAAGTTGAGCTTAAAGAAACATTGAACGTGAGCTTTGTGACGTATACAAATGTATGAAGAAAGCGACCCTGAGAAATGTTGTGCAATAAAACAAACGTAGGTATAAGTTTTGAATGCTTTATTCCAGATTAGATTGTTTTAATTTTACATTGAGTTTGGTCAGTTCACAATAAAAACATGGTAATTCCTCTAATTAAAAAAGTTAATGTTCAAATCAAGTGAACTCAGAGGAAGTGAAAGAAACATCTGATGAAGATCTTTCATGTTGCTGTGCGAGCTGATATAATCGTCGGAAATGTTGCGGTGTTGTTCCTTGGAGCTGAAATGACCAGATTTGTAATATAATTAATTTTCCTTTAGGAAGTAGTATAAGAATCAATTTGCCAAGAAATTCAAAAGCACTAGTAATTATTAATAACTGACAAGTAAAGTACCCGAAGTGAGGATTCGAGTTGCTCATCAATTGATACCTTAAATTGAAGCTAGTGACGAGTATAGTACACCTGCGAAATCCTAGCTGCAGAGCTCCAGTAATAACAAGGTTATGGCTGGTCAAAGTTCAAATAGAAAGCGAATTTAGCTGCTTGTGATGTCCACAGAAGTGATTTAAGAGTTTTATTCTGTATTCTGGAATTGCCTGCCTGCCGATCGTGATAAAGTCTTGCTTTTGCTGGATTCATGGAGTGAAAATAAGAATGATAACGTATCAAATGAATTATGCCTAATCATATAACACTGTCCAAACGTTTAATTCCTGGTGGTTGCACTGGTTTCATCCAACCACTTGATGTTTACTTCTTCCGTCCATATAAACATTTATCAGGTTCATTACTGACACAGTTATCGCTTCCTCGGAAATTAATCTGTGGCACCGGGATAACATTTTACGAATGCAGTCCTTCACTCTCTTCCAATTCAGCGCCTCACGAATTCGCAAAATGATCAGGTTTGCGTTTTACAAAAGCGGCGAGCCATTAGAAACGCCATTGGATTATTGTTTTGATTTTAATATACGTGACGAGTGTTACAAGACCTCATGTGAGAACATCTCTTTTGTCAAGTGTGCTCATTGTGAGCAAAGTATCTGCTTATCACACGCCTTCATTGACGATTTACATATTGATTGCATCAATATGTAGTACTTCGTACTTGCCTCTTTCCTTCACATGAATCGCTTTTCAATTCAAAACCATGTCCTTCTGACATTGTTACACCATTCGTTGTGACTTGTTTCCATACAATTCGCTTTCTCTTTGAACTTTGACCCGCCATAACCTTTTTATTTCTGGAGCTCTGCAACTAGGATTTCACAGGTGTACTATACTCCTCACTAGCTTCAATTTAAGGTATCACTTGATGAGCAACTCGAGTCCTCACTTCGGGTACTTTACTTGTGAGAACGTTTTTCTGACAAACATAAATACATTTTCAGTTTTTCATACATATAATTTTATTCTTGCCTAATGTACGTCCAAAAATATTTTGCATATCATTCCACATGGAATACCGTATATATACTGCGAAAGTTATTTACTCGAATTTCATTGTGTATATTTCAAAATACAGCCTTTTTGAGACTAAATTAATAAATTATGATTTTTAGAAAGAAAAATACATTAAATATAGTTTGTTATATCATTTTATCTAAGAACATTATTAGAGTCATTTGTATATTTTTACAATTTTTATCGGATAGTTCTAAAGACTTTACTAGTTTTACAAATAATAATAACATTATTTGTTTCTGTTCTAAATCAATATTTGCACTTTTAATCAATTTACGGTCAAATATTGCTTTTATCTACATTTACTTTCGACCTAATCATGAATAATACACAACTTTTATCACATTTTTCAAAGATCATTGATTAAATAAAGGACTTAACTTCTATGTCCTAAAACTGAACTGTCTAATATTTTATACAATTAACCTTAAAACAACACTCGGAAGCTACTTATTTCGGAAGTGTTTGTTGTTGTTCTGGTGAGAATACTGTAACCCAAAAGTGTAGATTCCTCATATCTTATATATATGATAACAATTATTTTAGACATAAAAATCAGCGATCTAGTTAAACAAAGAAATATTTGTCTATCAAAATTGAAATGTTGCTAAATTAAAAGGAATTAGAAACGCCAAACTAAAGAAAATGTATATACTTCACTTGATGTTAGCAGACACAGACATGAGCCTAAAACATGTACAAAGAACGATAACAATCTCGTTTCACAGGTGAATCCTGTTTGATATCAACAATACTACTGTGTTTCTATTTCATAAGATAGGAATAGAATGCAGGAAGTATTTAATGGAAAGATTCTGTAATTATTTTTATCCCAAAGGCGAATAGTTCAAGCAGCTTCTAACAGGCAACATTCACTACTATACGTGGGTAAATTAGTATCAAGTAAATTCTAATAAAATATTAAAATATCGGAAACATAATTTCTTCTATTTATAATATATAAATATTTACTAGCAAACCCGAGCAAGATAATTTATTCCAAATGACATATTTAGCAATAGAAAATTAACATGGAAGGTGTTTCAAAAAATGTGCCAGCCATATTCTAAACCTCTGCTACGTACTCTTCTACTCCCACAACATTACTCAGCTTAACGTTTTATTTACTCTGTGAATGTATCATATACAACAACCACTATTCCCTGTGTTTTAAATAAGTTTTATACGTAAAATGTAAAGGAAATAAAGATGTTAACTAACGCTAACTTTCGATTACCATTTACTGAAAATCTCTTTACTCAAAGCAATTTGCGTTGAGTAGACGAAGTCCGTACCGGAATTCGACGTCTGTTTCCTGACTGACTGTATTAGACAGTTAAGAGTTTGGTGGAAGGTACATTATAACGTCAGATGTGACATTATATGTTATAGCACTATGTGAGCAAGGCAAACGTGATGTAGACGGTTTGGAAAAGCTAAGAACGAATGTGTAGACGGAACTGATATACAAATAACAAGAACATTGGCCGCAAGTACATCTATTAGGGAGGAAAAAACTTTGACTATAACGATATTCTTTGTGAAAACGTGTTTATATGATCTGACTTTTGGGCAAATATCTTTAGGAAGTTTGAAAAAAATAGTGTTGACAACAGAAATGCTACAGTTGCTATCAGGAAAAGAAGCAATAAAATTAAATGATCATTCATAATCGTAGGAAATGAAAGGTATTCAAACAAGGTCTTGCAAATAATTCTGAAGTTAAAATTTACCAAACGGAAATAGTATAATCACAAACAACATTACATTCTACATGTAATAAAACTGGAGGTGAATGTGAGAAGGTCGCTGAGAAAATCAATCAGGAAAAATGTTATGCATGAAAGAATGAAATTAACGACGACGAAGGAAAACGACGGATAATCTTAAGAAATACAAAACCTAATTCACAATGTGTGCAGCAAGAGACGATTAGTGCTGAAAAGAATGAAATAATAACTCATCAGTCACAGAAGCTCAGCGAATGTTCATTTTGTGGCTTGGAAGGAAATTATGAACTTAGTGACAGATGTCATAGCATCAATTATTCTTCATTTGATCACCAGAAAAGCCATTAGAAATATCGTAGGAAGCAGTGTGTACAGCACTAAGTAGGACAACTGTATGATGATGTACAATTTGATGTTAAGGGGAAGAGATATGAGGAAGCTATGATAAATTGTAACAAAAAGTTTAACCTCATATGGAAACATAATCTTACTTACAATGGTTACGAAACATTTTATGAAGTGCGTTGTAGCGCCTAAAGATAAGGGTTTTCTTTCGACCCTACCATATTAAATGTTTCTATGTTGTTACCTGCTACTATTGTTCGAGGTTAGCAACATTGAACCGATTTCAGCGCCAGTTGTTAGCTAGGATAAAGAAATAGGAAGTAAGGTTATATGTGTGGAAGAAATGGACGGGATAGCATGGCTGATCCGCATCAATGCTATCCTATTTGTTCTGAACATTTGACTTGCAAATTAGTGTACACAACACAAATGTTAAATCGTAAGCAGAATGGAAAGTTGAATTGAGAGAATATGAAGACTATGAGCTTGCAGAAAGATAATATGATCTATCTACAAAGACGTGCATGCAAAGAGTACGTGCTTATATAACTGGAAGTCGAAACTCTGTTGTTATGAACACAGGAGTGGAACCACGTGAAGACAAGCTTGGTGACGAATTTGAACAGTGTCATGAGCAGAAACGTTTTACAAGAAATAGAGGAATTAGTGTACAGGGGAGAAACCACGAGTTTGGAAGGTTTCCAGTGAGAGGTCCGAAAGATAGATTAGATTCGGAGTTGAAGGTTTTGGTCAAAGAAGATTTAGAGGAGATTTTTCTGGTAATATAAGAAAGTATGGTTGGAAAAATGAAAGGGCCCATGCTTTTGATCAAACAAATTATGAATAGATTGTGGAATTATTCGAAAAGCAAAAACAATAATTTTGAATAAGACATTGATAATCTTATTAAAATTAATTTCATTTGTGCAGAAATAGTTAATAAAATCTATAGAAAGCATATACTGATAATTTGATTTCGATTTTGAATTTAATTTTCTGAGTGATTTAAAACCTTCCAATCTCTCTTGATCTTTGGAAATACATAAATTGCTTTAAAAATCGAAAACAAATTTTAGTGTTGATTTGTTGCTGATAGTTTGAAAATATATTGAACTTGACTGTAGATATTGAATGTTTCCTCTCTCCATATATCATTTAACCTAAGGTTTAATTTCTAACTGTCATAAAAAATTGAATCTAGAAAAAGAGTGAAATTGATATTTTAAAAAAATGTGAAAAGAATGCTAGGTAATGAATGAAAATAGAATGTTTATTACTGACTTGTTTCAGGACTGACTATAATATCTGAATGGACGTGTCAGATTGAGAATGAAGATTGTTTTCTTGTTTATTTTTTTAGCTAGATGATTATTTCAACACGGTTAATGAGATGAGATAGAGAATTTAGCATTTCGTTGGTAATTTCTATTCTTGGATGAGGTAAGACAAGCAATTTGTGTATGATGTCGATATTTTTGACAGTATATTGATTGCATTGTATTTAAGTATGTATGTGTATTTGTGCTTGTGTTCCAGCACTTATTTAAGTTCTAAAATGTTGCTATTGTTTTTGTCTTTTGCGAAAACTGATATTCAACATAGATTGATAATTTCATTTGATGGAGATAATAACGTTTCAGTAACTTTGGATTAGTATTTAAGTTGACTGATCCTGAAAGTAAAATAGATTGCTTAAAGTTTTTCTTGAAACTTAATTTGTTAAAATTGAATAGACAGTAAACAAAATAAAATTTTGTCAAAATTACTGTTAAATTCTGATATCAGTGTACAGACTACTAGATTATGTTTTGAAACCAAAATTGGCCTTTTAAAAGAAATAATTGCTTTTTACCTTACCATTATTTAATTATTTGATGGTTTTCGGAATAACATTTTGTATTTGACGTTGGTGTCATGTTGTATTGAGACTGTTGGAACATATTTGTGATTCTTGATTCTCTTGTAGGTTGGAGTATAACTAAGGACAGCCTTGGATGATTGGGTTTAAATATTTTAATAGAGTTGCCTACTGGTTTGTTATCAAATTGAATAGGATGATTTGTAATTATTGAAAATTATTGACTAATAGTGATTGTAATGTTAAATTGAAGGCAAACTTGTAGCTCCTCAAGAAAAGGGTATTCTTTCGAGTCTACAATATTAAATATTTATATGTTGTTACCTGCTACTTTTGTTCGAGGTTGGTAACGGTGGAGCGATTTCAGTGCCAGTGGTTAGCTGGGATAAATAAATGGGAACTAAGGTTAGATGTGTGGAACTAATGGCCGAGATGGCATGACTGATTGGCATCAATGCTATCCTATATGGGTTTAACGATTTGTTCTGAGAATTGTACTTGCAAATTAGTGTACAGAAGTAACGTGGAATTGTTCAGTTAAAAATAATGGCTTAGATAAATGTTAAATCGGATCTAGGTTTGAGACCGTTGATACTAAAATTGCGAGATGAAGCACGTGGTGTATCCTGACATTGAGCAGATTTTTTTATAAATAAGAAGTTATTGAAATTGCCAAGTTGAATATAATAATTCGTTGGAATTATAACTAAATAAAATTAGAAAGGAATCGTCTTGGATATTTAAAGGTACGGAAAAAATTAAAGGTAAGTCTTAAAATTAGTAACTAAAATTCCTTACTTTCAGTTAGTAGTAGTGGTTAAGTACATTTTAGATTTTAAAGTAATGTTTTCATTACCTAGACTTGATTGTTCATGAGTTGAGTTTAAAACTGATATTCATAAATAAATACTTCTGTATTGATAATGCAATTGGCGTGTTGAAAGAATTATCGGTAAATTAGTTTAATTCCAACAATTTAATATCTGCTGTGAAACCAAATTAGGATTTAACAGTATTTTTAAGAGTCTAGTTGTTTGCTGTGTTGCGATAAATGTTAGGTTGAATTAAGGTGGGATGGTTTTTCAGAAGTGGTAATGGTCGTGTGCAGAGTGCATGTAGTGAGTTTGAAAATGTCCGGGTATGTTTGAATGCTGTGAGTATAGAATTTGATTGGGTTTTTCTTTAGTTCTCCTAGTTTGTAATATTTGTATTGTATATTCTTGTTAGATCTAAATCGCGTTGATTTTTTGTTGTTTTCAGAAATCCTCAGATGTGCGCTACTGAGGTTTGATTGGTTTTCGTACCATTTTAGATTTTGCCTTCTGGTTGGTTGGATTGATTGTTCGGTGAGTACGATACATGGTTTTGCTAGTGTATGCTTTTGAGTATTAGGTCAGGTTTCGGGTCAGGCTTGACGGTTGTGTAAAATCAGGTTAATGTTAGATTTTCTTTTGGCAGGAAGGATTTCTTTTGATGCTAGATTTAATAGTGAGTTGATCTGGTGACTCTGTCTAAAGCTTGAGAACTTTTAAATTATGAAATATGAATTCTTAAAGGATGTGAACAACATAACTTGAACTGAATTTTCATATAGGATCTTGATAATGAAATTAATTAATTTTTAAACGTCGGATGCGTTAACAAAGTTTTCGGAAACCTATAAAATTCGAAAGGATAGACTTGAGAGACTGGAAGTCATCTAAATAAATGCCGAAATTATTGATTTATGAATTTCTGAAGCCTCAGTTTAATATTTTGTTACTTTCGCTCTAGAACCTTTAACATGCGTGAAACTTTTCAGCACCCCACCTAAATTTTAAAAATTAATATTTTCCTAATTCAGGTTTAGGATATAATTAATCAGCAAAGTGTCTTATATAGTTATAATATTTCTAACTGAAGACTGATCTCGTTTAGTTAAGTAGAATTGTATATTCTGTGAAATTGCACAATTTTAAATAGCAGAACGGAAGTATGTTGGATTACTTGCTATGCTGATTATTTGGAGGTTATGCTTTGATAATGTTTTTTATGTTTATGAAACTTGGTTGTTGATTGATATTTTCTAACGAACAAATCTTTTTTTTGGAAATATTTGAAATTTTTAAACTTTTTTTTAAAATTTATATCAGCAATACGGATTTGTATTCTATAATATATTGGAAACTGAAACAGTTGTGTAAAAAAAGGAATCAAGTGGAGCCTTTTACTTTTATTTGAGTGTATTCACTGATTAAGATTGAACAATCGTTAGATTCTAGGACCATACAACCGAAAAGGTATCTTGTCGTCAATTTTGATTTTCTAAAACTTGCGCGCCTGAAGTAATATCTCATATCAGTGATACGTTACAACATGGACAAATTGTAATGGAATTGCAATGACCTAGTTAGCAAAATAAACGTGAAAATTGTTTCATACAAATGAAAACAACTTGATATTTTCAATATATTTTTACAAATTAATGTTTTTACAATTACAATGTTTTACAAATTAATTAAGAATCGATAAAGATTTTTCTATGAAAGAGAAGTATTGAATCGTACGTTTGAAGAAGGCAACAAATCCAAAAAGCTGTTTTGTGGGAAATTAACAAAAACTGTATAATATCTTTATTATTTATTGAAAGGAAACAATATTGCTACTGAATATTCAAAACGGTCTTCTGATACTTTCGTACTGCTCAGACAGTTTACAAGTATTGTAGTTTTTCCTGTAGAGTTAAAAAAAGTTGGTGGATTTATTGCCTTCTTCAAACGTATGGAAAAACGTCTGCTCATTTTTAAGTGCTGAGACGTAAGAATGGAAAAATCGTCCAGAAAATGAAGAAAAACGCAAGAGAAACCTTCAAATCAATGTTATTTACAAGAAATGTATGCACAATGAACTCGAAAGTTACAAGTAGGGGGCCTAAGTAATAAATTCAATTTTTTCTCCCGTCTGTCCACTGACAGAAATTTCGCCCTACAAATGTGCAAAACTGCTTTTTATTCCGTAACAGTGATAGTAATAGTTGCTATATGTAAACATCTGTTAACAATAGCAGTTAGAAATATCAGTGTATGAAAACGTATCTAAATGCGAGTTAGTTATTCCCGTCTGTGAAAAAGAAGTTTAAAACAATATTTTAGAATAATCTAATTACCTGTATCAGGTTACGTGTGCAGTAGAGATTATGGACGAAGGTAGTTTAGTTCCTACCATAAGTGTTGTAAAACTATTCTATGTAATTATCGGAGCTTGGATTTACTGGTGGAAAAGAACGCGTAACACGATTTAATCAGGAAAGTAGAAAGCGGTGGGTGGGGGGGACGCGTAATTGTTTCATGCTGAATTAGTATAATAACTTGCGACTAGCGACAGGAAGAGCTGAGCCATCATCGCGCATGCGCATTACTCCTTAACAGTAAATAGTACTTCCAAACAACTGCATCCAGTTGGCCATTTAGCGCATTGATAGCATGTTCGAAAGCTAATGCAAATAACCCTGGATCGAAACCTGGTGCATTTTTTTTCTTAATGAAAATAACGTTTCTCTTTATATATATATAAACGCATTAGGAAATTTAATAAGATTAGTGAACAAACGCATGTGGAGGTTAGATAAGTCAGGTACGGTATTTTTAGATAGATTTCGAAGGTGAAATTTCCGTAAGCAAAAGAAGACAATTTGGATCAAACCTCCCTTAATCGACTCACGAGGGTCCAAAACATTTTTCTCGGGGTTCTCCCGTTTCCTCCAATTTTCTTATCTATGTTCAAATCCCTGGAAAAAACCTATGTCTTTCCGTTATTTCTTTCATAACTATTTTTGTAGCATTTCAAACACCAAAAGGAAACCTAACACTATTCAAATTTGAACCAAATTTTTATATGCAAGATTTTTTTTTCAGATCGGCGCGCAGGGCTGGGCAGCCATTTTGGCAACTTCCGGAGCACACTTGGAAACACTTCCGGTACGGCACAGAACTTTTGCCTAAAAAAAAGTACTTTTGAGTAAACGGTACTTTTGCGTATGCCCACCGCTAACAGGGGGCTGCGCCCCCCACGCGGCTAACGCCGCCCAGCTCCCTTCGGACGCACCCTCCCCCCCTTGCACACCTCGCTATCGCTCGGTGTGCATCCTGCCCTGGTGGGTTTATATACATCCTAACTTTTAGTGACATCTTTTAAAATTGTAAATCACAACTTTTATTAAATTTATTTTTGTGTATTTACATATAAAACGAA
>JAGDQP010001202.1:93140-107591 GCA_022664845.1 Lepisma saccharinum | reverse complement strand
ATTATTATTATTATTATTATTATTATTATTATTATTATTATTATTATATATATATACGCATTGAGCTCCTGCGTAGCCTAGTCGGTAGCGCGCTCGACTTCAGTGCAAGCGGTCCCGGGTTCGATTCCCGGTGGGGGTTCAAAAATTTCGGTGTTGACCCAGCATCGTGAGGACAACTGGGGAGCTGCAGTGAATAAAAGACAGTGGCGATCACAGTGAGAGCTTCGGCTCTCCTCTCCCAACCCGTTTGGCCAGCGTGGGAGCAGTAGACCAATTCCTCCCTTCAGGGAGAGGCCTCATCCAGTAGTGGATTGAATATGGCTGTGATTTATTATTATATAAACGCATTAGGAAATTTAATACAATTAGTGACCAAGGGAACGTAGAAGTTTGGTAAAGTCAGGTATGGTGTTCTCTTTTATTGCACATGCGACTGAATCGTGTTTGAGTCAGACTGAATCTTCGAAAATAGTTGTTCCCTTCTTCAAACTGACTAGTATTTCCAAGGAGAGATGAATCATTCTATAACTAGCTATCGTTCTTTTCTTCTACCTTATGATAAGCGGGTATAACTTGAGGTGCGTTTTTAATTAAAAACTAATTTCGATTTTTTAGCATTTGTTCACTTCTTCAAATTACTGGTTCATTTTTTTCTAAATTATGTGAATTTTATAAACTATTTAATGTGCGTACTTTTCACTGCCTCAAAGGAAGAAAAAAGTCTAATAGCAAGACCAAGACAGAGCTTTCCTTCGAAACTACAAAATAAAAAGGAGTTTCTCTTAAAAAAACTTTAGGTGAAGGAGTACCGAACCCGAGAACACTGAATCCCAAGTCCAATGTCTTACCCATTTTTTTTACCATTTTATTAAATCTGAGTTGAACTACAGAATCAGAATAAACGGAAAATATTACAAAAAACGTTAAATGCAAATAAAGTTATAAAACAGATTACACAATAACATTTCAAAATAACCTATTTAAAATATAAATAAAATATAAACCATTTTAAAAATAAAAACTTGCGATGAACTGGTATCGAACCCGGGACCACTGTATTACAACTCCGACGCCTTATCCATTACTCCAAGTAGCCAACTACCAACCACTGCTTTGTGAGAGCTCTTTATATCAGTTCCGTACACGAGTAACAGACGCTATTAATTACGTAGTGTTCACACATCATGGTTGTCCTCTCTGCAGACAAGTCTCTGCCATTTTGTTCCGTTCTCCCAGCAGTTCTGTTTGTTTAGAAAACAGGAAACATTGTGTTTTACCATTAACAAGCTTCGGAGAAAAATAGCAGCTAAGCCAGTTACTGCTGTTTTTCATCGGTTGTAGCAGTCATAGCAATTTATCCCATGAAGCAGTGAAAAATAGCTGTTACGCTAGTTTTGCCCATCTCAAATTCGCACCTATTTTTGAAGGTTTTACACATGTTTTTTTTGCCTTTTTTGTGTATTGTATAGATGCGTCATCCCTTCCAGATATCAAATCCGGCATAAAGTAGATTTTCACATTTTTGGCGTTTATTGCCTTCTTCAAACTGCCGATTCTATTATTCTCAATAATATAAATAGATAGCAATAATAGATTTTGAAAACAAATGAAGTAACTTATTTATTTTATTAACCAACTTAGAGAATCGATTTAAAAATTAGATATTTAGAGTCTCGTTCTTTAAACTTCTCAGATTTTTACGTGGGCAAATATAGATGAAATGAAGATATATATAGGCTCTAAACAGTGTACCGGACTAAGATCCTATGAAGTAAAATATCAGTTACAAGTTTCTCGAATGAAATGAAATGGCGTGTAATATACATTTTAACGTTTGCGATTTTAATCCTACAGTGCAATTTGCAGGCTCTGGAACCGGATGACAGAACAAAAGGACTTGTTTTCTTCGCGAGTTTCTAAAGTCTAATAGAAACAGACGATTTCATCAAATTATTATTGTGTAGTGATAAAGAAAACCTGAAGTTGTAGGGTAGAGTACACGGACATAATGTTAAAATTTGGGGATTGGGAAAACATCATGCCTACGAGGAGATTAGGGTCGATGAATGTGTATTGCGCTACTGCAAATGAGAAACCGTTCAGACCCTTCTTTCCGATGAAGTAACAATCTTGTTAATTTCTTACAAATGTTCGTCGTACAGACGCATTACATATATGGTCTCTTCGGTGGTTTGAACGTGAAATATAAGGATACATCTTCCAGCAGCAAGCACTGCATCTTCACAAGAGATGTCAAACGTGAGCTCAACATGAGACTACCTAACAGATTAACTGAAAATGTTGGACATGTCGATAGTGGACTTCTTACTTGGGCTTGACCTTCTCTGGACTTTCCGTCAATGGTTTTCTCCTCTGCATGTATTTTAAAGGAAATTCTAACTAATTACCCCTAGCGCTCACTATGCATGATTTGTGGGTACGCATTACAGAAGCCATTGCAGCCGTCGACCCTGATAAATTTCACAATGATTGTGACAGGAACTTGTGTATGACAGGCTAGGGACTCTATATATATATTGAGTGACAGACAAAGCTCACATTGAACCCCTGCGATGTGGAAAATATTTCAATGTAGTGATACAAAATTGTTTGACATAAACATTCTACAGTTACCAATTTCTTGCATCAGAGTGATAGTAATTGGGACTTATAAGTATTTATACTCCGAAATGATAGCAGTAAAGCTGAACTATAAAAATAATATGAGATGGTTGAAATTAATCTGAGCTTTTGTAGACATCCGAATAGGGACAAAGGCTTCTTGTAACATCAATTGCCATAATTTCGCTTTGTTCATAAACTTAAGCATGTAAACAAGCCCAGCCAATGTGAAGCTTAATCATTTTTCGATGGAATGTTTGTCATTTATGAAATATTTCGGGACTCTGGCTGGTCTTCTGTAAGACAATGAAGTAGTTTGAGTGAAACCGATAACACGTTTTATGATTAAATCAGAATATTACTTATCACAACTTTTCCACTGAAAAGAAAATACACAAGTAATAAATATACTTGCTGTTTCAACAAGAACCTTTTTCTCAATAACAGTAAAATATAAGCAAAAAAAAAAAAATTTCTTTGAAAGATTACGAGAAAGTCATTTCTAAATACGCGTACAAACATGCTTTTAATTTTATATAAAATAAAAGATGAAATCACACAGGTTTCAGCGGAACAAACACTACGCGTCGTCTGGTGTAGACATTAGGTGTATGCAACCGTCGGTATACAGTTTGTCTTAAAACCAGTAGTCCTAATGCTGCTGATATCTCTGATGCCAATTGAAGGGCAGACTATGCAGTGCGTTTTTAGAGTCGTATATCGGTCCTGCCGAGAGGTTGTTATCCGTGTGGCCTGGTAATGTTCGCCATCGGCGTTTTGAAAAGTACGCCAAACCCTAAATATGACACTTTATTCCACATTCAGTGCCTACGCGACCTCTATGTTCATTCCACTTCAAGTTGCCCGATTATCTGGCCTGAAACACAGGGTCCAAATTGGATCTCGTGGCACGTTTCAGCCACAGAACTCACACCACAGACAAACACATCTGCACTTCATATGAGAACTAAATCCAATAAGGTGCGGTGCGCTGTTCTCCAGTGAGTGTACGGTGTACACCATGTATCAATGGGTCGTTCAGATAGCACTATTTTCTGGTATATACGCATCAGTATAAAAATACTTTCGGGGAAAAGAGAACAGTGACGCAAGAATTCTACTCACAAAAGAATTAATGTTCATTTTGCGAGTGATTTTCTTTGTGTTACTATGGCGGAAGTGTTTTCTTTGTAATAAAGTAAAGAGATTTAGTATCCTCCCTGGCCATAATGACAAAGAAAATAACTCGCAAAATGGATACAACTTGCTTTGTGATTAAAATTATTGCGTCACTCTTCTCCTTAACCCGAAGGTTTTTTTTATACTGATATCACTTACTTTGTAAGGCTGCCTATTAAAGGACAAGGACATAGTCTTCATACAAAGGGTGGGTTTTGGACCATGGTAAGCTCTGTATCTCGCAAACGGTAACTTCTATAAAAAAAGTAAGCTTCGATTTATCCCAACTTGTTGGGCTCCGCAATTGACCTCCGAAACCCCCCGGTACCAGCCATTTGGGGCTAAAACAAAAAGACAGACAGAATGACACATTTGTGAAAATTCTGTGATTCGGCTAAAATAAGTCGTATGTTTTTAATCCCTCCACTGGTTTTGACGTGTGATACACCGTGTGAAAGATAGTGAAGCCTAAATTAAGATTTCGCAAGTTTCGGTCACTTATATGCTCCGGGGTCAGTGCTATAATCAGAAATGTTAAATTTTGATTATATTTTTCGCACCGCCCTAGGGGGTCCCAAGGACGTCTTATCGACTCATTTTTTTCTGTGTTTTAGTATGTTAAAGAGCTTTCAAATGCAAGCTCAAGCATCAAAATCTGGCTTAAATTTCGCTAGATTCGAAACTAGGTGTATACATAGAGTGGCACTAACAGACCCATTTGTTAGCGTCACTGGAAGAACTACCGTTCTTCATGATTATAAAATTACCAAAATATATATAACATAATTCACACCTAGTGAATTTTTGAAACTAGAAAGTGTTGCTCTAATACGCTCGTGTTATTCTCTTTATTCATCCCCAAATCTTTTCATTTTTATTAACTTTATAGCATTATTTATTGCATGTACATTATGTTTGACTATCAGAAAACGAAAAATAGATTTAACCAGAAACATAAATACAATTTTAAAGGCAATAAATTATTTTTCATTATTAATGGTTCTTTATTTACTCTCACATTAACAATAGTGGCTATAGTTCAGTTGACCTTAGGAACCGGAAGGCCATGAGGACAATTCCAGCAGTTCCTCATCATAACGAAAATTTTTCTAGGGTGTTTACGCAGTCACGTAAAGCAAATACCAAAATGGTACCTACAAACTAGGCCTTGACCGAATACTTTCCAATGTCTTCTCTTTCCCTTTCCTGATCACAGGAAGGCTGAGAGGTTAGTGCGATTACTATTTTACTCATGGTCTCGGGTTGAATTTTGGCTGGGTTCCATTGAAAGGGGTGGTTCGGAAGCAAGTTAAGCAGAAATTGTACGACCCCTCCTTGGAAGCTCACCAGTTTGTTTAGGACTTCTCTTTAGAGTACTATTTTCAAAGCTTTCAGTATTTACTACATAATAGATTTTCCTCGAGTTTCTTGTATCACATCAGTCATCATATAACTGACGTATGCAAAACGTGTTATTATTAATGTGTGTGTTTTTTTTTTAAATAAATGTCTAGGAAGGTATATGAAAATTTAAATTAATTTATACATAAATTTGTTATGATATTTTCAATTTTACTGGGAAATTTTCCTTGAACAAATGCATAATTAACAATAAATGTGCAATGGTAAATACGTTATAGCTTTGATGGGTCAGTTACGTTGTAATACTATTTTTTTCTGTTTGATAATATTAATTATAAATCGTAAGTTAACTTCTTATTACAAAGGATGACAATTGATTTTCCAGTTGAAAGTTAAGTAGGCCTGCATGTTACATCATTCGCCTAAGAAACGTAGGAAAGAGACCGTTAGTTATACCCTATGCCTCAGAAGCATAGGAAAAAATTTAGTGTAATGTACATGAATGACACGTTTCTTCAGACGAACTTAATCTTGAAATGACATGAAATACTTACCTCCAGTGAAGCGACGATGTAGCTTCACATATTAATAACTCCTCGAAGACTGAGTGGAGAGGAGTGTTCTTCCCTCCCTTCATAATTTCGACTGCACATTTGCCGGCCGGGTGGTCGAGCGGTCTGCGGCGGTAGGCTATCGACTCAACGGTCTCGGGTTCGAGTCCCGGCAGGGGCATGGGTGTGGATTTTAACACTTAACAGCTAAAGGCAAATCATGACGGGCCGAAGTCCAAAGTTACTAAACTGGCCCATATAAAAATAAAGTTTTTTTTATCGACTGCACATTTGTACATTTTTTTAGGTAAAGCCCTCTGGAGTGTAGCACGCAAACATCAGGCTTAACACGTAAGATAGAGGTTTGTTCCCGTATAAGCCTCATATTTCTTGCATAAGCTATTTTATTTCCACGGCCTCATAAATGTTGTTTATAAACTACAAATGTGCGACATGTTGCTAGGGGAAAATAGGCGATACTGTAGGCGTCTTAAATCGCAGATGATTCTATGTATTATGTTACTATAATATAGTGCCTTGTTATGATAGCTCTGAATACTAACTTTCTGTTCATAGGTCAGGTCTATTCGCAGCCGAGGTAGAAGCTAAATCGCATTCCAGTACGCACAGCATATTTATACAATAAATACTAATTAAAACAATTCTGAAAGTTGCTTGAAAGTTAGTTAGTACACATGAGACTGCAGATCCTTATTAGTTGAAAGATCTACTACAACAACATGATCGTTTCTATATATATATATATCTAAACTGTCAATGCATACTTTCGTTGCATGATATGTTGGATATTTTTTCCATATACGTATCTTGCTTTTTGTTGATGATTCATTCCATTTCCTCGCTATGTCTTGCATTAAACATTCGGAAAAGCGTGTTGCTAAAGAGTTGTTTAAAAAGTCCTCCATAAAAACAAAAGAATAAAGCAAATAACTTTACTCAGTGTTGACAGAACCAGGACTAGGAATGTCCAAACAAATGATGAATGCTTTTCGCCCCAGAAACTGTACTTTAAGTACTAAGAATTAATTAGATGTAAGGAAATCACATTCTATTCATCAGAGGAAAACAACAAAATACTGAAAATCCATTTTGAAAGTGAGAATAGATCCCAGTAGCACACAAACGTGTTTTAAAACGTTGAATTTTAGTTTAATTCGTTGATTAAACGTTATCGGTTGAAAAATTTGGTTTCTAAGTTAATGGAATAAAATTTGAAATTAAAAACTAATTGAATGCCATACCTATTGTTTTGTTTATTTTTTGAATGTAGAAAACACGTTGAATTTATATCTATATTCCAACGAAAATTTAATTTCGTTGATAGTACGTTAACGTGGTGTGTGTTCAGCAATTATATTGAACTGTGCCCTTGGCTATCTTTGCAAGTTAATTGCATACTAATTGTGCTTAAAAGCGAATAGAATAAAATTAACTACGTGTCTCAATATATCGTGTTCTCATTCCATGTTGGAAACAGGTTGAATTTTAACTTATATTTGAACGAACATTTAATTTCGTTAATTAGGCGTTAATGTGAAATGTGTTCAACTTTCCTTTTCAGCTATAACATAGATTTCACTTCTTATGCGTTTTTCTCAGGCCCCAAAATGCACTTATTTAGAAATATAAATTTATTAGTGCAGCGATGGTTAAAATGTTAAGAAAGGATAAAATGCACTTAACAAACAAAGAACAGTGTTCTTTATTTTTATTTTTACATGATGGTAAAACAACGAGTCTGGCTTTTGACAGCTTCGTTCAAAACTTCCTTTTACGTCTTCCCAACATAAAGGGAATAGTGAATAAGTAGCGACTCTCAAGGTGGCTTCGTTGATAAGTAGTAGCCTATCGAGCTACAAACGAGAAATGCGAAACGTACCAGATTCAAATCGGTCGGATAATTTACTGTTGGAAAGTAATACATGATGAAGAAAACAACGAACTAAATGCAGCTAAATTTCTATACCAATAGGCGGCAACTGTTTTGGTCACCTGAGCCCGTTTCTTCAACGTCTGCTCCTTGATTTCAACTTGTTTCTTCTCATCCATTATTTAACGTCGAATAAATCGTTGAACAGACGGACATGTCGGTACATTTACAACGTTAAAATTACGTTTCGGTACTAATGTTTAATCCACGTATTTTCAACGTATGTGTACTACTGTGGGATACGTCAGAAGATAAAGTATGGAATATGAAGCTAAGTGCTGTAGAATATACTTACGTGGGCATTCAGATTTAAGAATGCAAGGTCCAAAATATGATTCGCGTACGTAGCCTTCCTTACAAAAACAGCCCTGGTAGCACTCGTCAGGTGAGTTGTTCTTTTTATCGTCACATTGTTCAGGGTTGTAAGGACCACAAAGTTCATATTCCTCATTTTCCTCACATTCTTCAGAAAGAAATTTAAATTAAATATTTGTTAAGTTAAATATATCTTGGTATTTATTGTAATTAAGAAACACGTTATTTATAATAGGTAGATAAATGCACTTTTGAAAAATTATTCAATTGTATCCCCAAAATGTTATTAGTAGCCAGAACATGCAGTCAGAAAAAAAAAATTCTTTACGGTGTTACGAAAGTAAGCCTCGTTTGGTATTACCAATATAATCTAACATTTATTTAAACAAAAATAAATGGCACTTCATTTTATCTGCCATGGCGTAAACTATTGAAAAATATTGCTCTCAATGATTGATACCAACTCTATTTAAGTACTACATTAAGATAGCCAAGGTACTACCAAGATTGCTCTCTTGACAGTATATCATTGAAAACGAATAAAATGGTATAAGAAAAAGGATAATAAATTTCAATTATTTTCTTGAGAAGAAATTTATGTGACGAATATGTGTACTTAATGACTAAACAAAGGTGTGCGCTGTGGAGGTAAAACTTAAAGAGGACAGATGAAAAAATTTCATCGGTTATTTTTCTTGTTCTGCAGATGTCCACACAGGCCTGACTTACAGCCAAGCTACTTTAATCTGCTCCTACAACTAAAAAGTCTTGTAACTTACCAGGGTGTCTTTGACCTTAATGAGTTAAAGGGAGCAGAGCACAAAAAATATCTATAGTTACTTGGCGGCCAAGTTTTGTGTAAAGAGTTAAAGACATATTGTTTCAAGTTACGACAAACGTCCCAATATTGCTGTATAATTTTGTGACATAGGGGGCGAAACAGAGACTATATAAACAATAAATACTTATTTTAAATATAAACTCTTTCTGTAGTCAAGCAGAACTTAATTTCCGAACACAGATGCTTATAATACTTTATCCTTTAACTACAGTGAAAATCTCCTGGCACAAAAAGAACACAAAACTTCCCCAACAAAGAAACTTTATATGAACGCATGTGAACTTTATGTGAACCTACTGAAAAATTGTGAGTTTTTTATGTGCCGATTGTGTGGTTTTATTTTCTTACCGGTAGTACATATTTCGCACACATCAATTTCATATTTTCCTAAGTTCACATTATGTATAGTACGTTTTAAGATCACTTTTAGTATATATGCCACTTTTAAGTGAACTTTTTGTGCATGAATTGAGTATCAGCACACCATATGTTCATATGTTTTGCACTAATAATGTGGTATAGTTCATATTGATTTCGACAAAATTCGTATACTATGCACTAAAAACGTGGTTAAACTGGAATATATTGTGAACTTTTTTCGAGACCTATTGAGCATTTTAATTGTACTTTGATTTTCAGTGTATGGAAGATTTTTCGTTCTTCAATAATCTTGTACTGGAGACGTTACTTTTCCACCTGCATGTACCTATAGAAATATACAGATCCAATAATAGTTGTAATACCCTTGTTTTTTTTATAATTTATGTGTGTTTCTTTTTCTTCCCGGTCGTTTCGTCTATGTATCTAAAAAAAAACTTAATATGTTATTATTGTAATAAAAAGGGACCTGAGTAACTTTTTTTGCTGGTTTTGAGTTATTGTTTGTTTCAGGCTCTCTGGAGGTAGACACATGTACTGCATCACAAATGGTTCTGATTCATCTACCAGAACAGGGCGAAAGAAGGACGTGTTGTCTTAATGCATTGTAAAAGGGCACTTCGGTCACTGACTGGGGTACCTTTTGACAACGATGCTAAGTTATGAAATCGTGATATTGTAAAAAAAAAAAAAGTTGTAAGGAAGTGTAGTTATCACTCTTTGTCAATGTTCGTGGAACAAAGCTGAAACCATTCTACATTGGATGAGACTGGAAGTTGACAAACGAATTTAAATATTTGCTCTGGCGTCTATCTTTCAACACTAAGTAGTTACTCCAGTATAGTTTACGTAGAGCTCGATGGCTGAAACTAACTTTTGGTTTGAACCACGGTGTAAGATAAGTAGGTGAGGAAGCAACAGCATTCAGCAATATAAATATTATGTTCCCTTATTGCACGTAGTTCCGACTGCGATCGCTAGATGGCAGGTCCAACCGCGGGCCTGCTAAAGTAGCCTAGTATATAATGGGTATTCTATTGACGGTCAAGCATGGAAAGTTGCGAGTTCTGGGTCTATATTAATTTAGTCTTTGTAGTTACGTCATTTAGATCACAATATCGAGATTTCGTACTCTGAATGTTCGAACGGGAAAATAAATTAATTTTAAATCAGCTAAATAAATTGATAAATTTTCTTGAAAATATTTATTCTGCAATGTTCTGTACCTTACTGTACGCACACCTATACAGTAAATAAGTTTCCAATGGATGAAAATCTGAAAATATTATGGTCACAAGACAGCGGCCGCCTGTCAACCAGTTGTTGAAACCCCGCACTGAAAGAAGTCACCGGTTTTGGAGACAAAGAACTAGGTCACTGTTCATCGCACGCCATTCTCAGTTTGCAGTGTTTTCCTGGAAAGGTGGTCCATGAGGAAAACTCGTCGGGCCGCCGGTGTCCCACCAATTTTCCTCATCGGGGGGTTTTGCAGGCTGCAAAAAACAGTAGTATGTTGGTGCAAGCTCTGGTGAAACCTCCGAGTCGGGGAGTTTCTTCCAGCCACGTTTCTCGATCTAAGTACATCGATCTTGCCGTGAATAGGTCAATAGGTGCGCGTTATCACCGTATATGCGATTAACCAGAGCAGGACGTTTCTCCAATAATACAGTCCGTAGACGTTCAAGCTGCTGACAGTAGACATTAATCGTCTGGTTACCTGACAAGAGCTCAAAATGAATTATCCCACGGATATCCCACCAAATACTCAACATCACTTTACAGGGGTGGAGTTCATGTTTTGCCACACAACTCCTGTGGCCTCTTTTTAGGTATCCACTGCCGTTTGCGTGTAATGTTATGGTAGTGGACCCACTTTGCATCCCCTGTCACCATTCTGTCCAGAAATGGCTCACGTCTGTGATGGGTGAGTAAGGAACTGCATATATCAACTCGCTGCTGCTTCTGCTGAGGCGTTAATGCAAGGAGTATCCATTTTCCGAGTTTCTGCAGATGACGATGGATGGTCGAATGGGTGACATGGAGTTCACTGGCCAGTTCCTCAACAGTTTGCACTGGATTTGCCTCCACTGCTGCTCGCAAGGCATCGTTGTACAGCTGCATCATACTCCATTCCCGTGGCTTATCGGTGAGGCTGGGGTCCCCAGACCGAAAGTCCCCAGGGACGTCCACCTGGCACTTTCACACATCCACAGACAGCACCCTGACAATATACGGCCTTGTTGTTTCGTGCAACTGCGCTGGCTGGATATCCCTGGTGAAATTCATATACCGTGACAGACCGTATGTGGTCCTACGATACTGCCATTATCAAACACAAGCCAGTTCCAACACGTAGCGTAAACCGTTCTCCTTCTACACACAGTTACACAATGAAGTGCCCTATAGGACTCAGTTATGGCAAGTGCCTTCTAGTTCACTATTCGCTCGTCAAATGATGTCATTGCAGCGGTCATCGCACATACAATACTTATGGGATAACCCGTATGCAAATATTGTCAGTAACGTTCTGAAAAGAAGACCCAATGTAGACCCAGCAAAATTTTGCTCTTATGGTTCCACTGCACATGTTACAGCCCATCCGTTAAAATCCGTACTTGTCTATAATCGTACCTTATATGGACATCCACTGGACATAACCATCGAGTCTACTTTGGAAGTCCAATGGACGTCCCTTGCCTTCTCCATTGGACGTACGTCTCCTGTGGACACAAAATGAATGGTATGACTGCATCCAATGATGTCCATAGGATATACTTGGGTTATGTGGGGGTAGATATCAAATTGCAATTCAAAAATGAAAAAAATAAATATGAAATAACGTAATTAAATTAAGATATGGGCCATGGAGGGATTACAATAGAGCATGGCTGGGAGGGAGATATTTGTAACTAATCAAAATCAAATATTTGGCTGCACTTCGGATACTCTCCCTGTTCATTAAAATAGTGAGAGTTAAGCTAGGTATTCTTCGGTTAGGTAAATCAGTGCTCGAAGTGCGTTGTAAGTAAACGTTTAGAGAAGTGAGCTAGAAAAGTACGAGCGTAAGCTTGCACCTAGTAGTGGCGATTGTCTATTGAAAGTAAACGCAGTGAGCTCCCATTGATAAAAAGGCATTTGTACTCCAAGTCCAAAATGAAGTGGGTAAGGACATGGCGTGCTCCCCCGTTCCCCCCCCCCCCCAATACACAAATACACTTTGAGCACTGAAGTAAACTTAAATGAATTACTTTAGGTCATCTTTAATCAGATACAATGGTTTGATTAATTCAAAACCTGATCCGAAATTATTATTCCATCGAAGGCGTTTCCTCATCTTTGGAAGTATCTAAAGTGGATGCAAATATTATATTTTATCATACAACGCGCCATGGTT
This sequence comes from Lepisma saccharinum, assembly GCA_022664845.1. NCBI lineage: Eukaryota > Metazoa > Arthropoda > Insecta > Zygentoma > Lepismatidae > Lepisma > Lepisma saccharinum. The sequence goes on along the minus strand of JAGDQP010001202.1, from coordinate 94,998 downwards.
GAACTTTAGACAGTATCTCTACCATATCGTTTAACTGGTGATAGCATGCACCTATTAGGTTAGAATATCTTAAAGTAGTTTTAAGATTATATGCATCAGTGGCGACGTAAGCAGGGGGCCAGCGGTTCCTCCGCCCGAGGACCCACCTCCCGAAGGGCCGCGCTGACAAAAATGGCGACACAATAACCGCTTGATACCGAGCCGCCGTAGCTCAGTGGTAGAGCGTTGGCGTAGAAATCGAGAGGTCCAGGGTTCGACCCCAGCGGCCGGCCGACCATCCTGACTTAGGCTTTCCTAGGGATTTTCCTCAGTCACACCCGGCAAATGCCAGGATGGTACCTTCAAAATAGGCCCTGACCGACACCTTCCCGAATCCTTTCCCCTCCCTGAATCTCAGAGTGCCTAAAGTCCATAAATAAAATTCAAATTCAAATAATCGCTTGATAAAATTAATCATTGGAGCACGGCGATGGTGGTCGGTGGCGTAATAGCCTTGCCGTCTGAGGACTTACTTCTGTGTTGGACTAATGACTCATAATCATTACTCTCCGGAATCTGAATAACCAACCATTCGCATGTATAGATTACGTCGAATGGCAGGAAGATATCTATCATGGCATGTAAGCCCCCGTGCAGCCACCAGTTTTCCTGTGGAGTTCGGAATAATGAAAAATAAGATATTCCGGTCAAAAGTAGCAGTGTGAGCTTTTGATTGTGTTCGTGAACGGGCATCAACCAAGTTCACTTGCCCCGGGTTGGTCCCAGATTGCTTTACGCTGCTACTGATATAAAAAATAGTGATCACCCCAATTAGGCTGCACTTTTGAAATTAGAAACTTTCCCGATCTATTTAGAATTAACAATATGTGAATTACTGTTATATTAGAATAATTCTAAGGCACGGTGTAAGATAAGTAGGTGGGGAAAGGACACCACTCAGGAATAGAAAAATTATGTTCCCTAGAATACGAGGTGAAATATTCCGCATGTCAATTATCAACGTTTAACGTCAGATTACAGTATATTAACAGCCATCACCAGAGGATAGCATATATCCAGTATACTAACGCAATTGCAATTGAAAGAATTTAACCCTAGATTAATAAACTGGTATGTTCCAAACGTTATTACTAAAGCGTAGTCTGAGAGACAAGTTTAGATAAAAAAAATAAAAAACCTTTTTATAAATAATAACTTATTTTAATTAATTTATCAAATGTTATAAACTTTTAAAAAATATTTAAATAGTTTTCAATTGCATATCTAGTTTACTTGACACAGCAGGTACTGGCTTGATGTTCCCAACACATAGCTTCAGTATTAGTCGCGTAGTCTGTCAGACGACGTCTTCGTCCTCTATACTGCGTAAGCAAGGATGGAAGTAACGTTAACACTAAACTGTAGTTTACTAGACGACGCGAATAAAATGACACAGAAAGAAAGCGAGTAGGAAGGCAACGACCCTTCACCTTCATTGCCTTTTCACGCACTGAAGGTACACGGAGTATGAGATGCGTTGACCTAGTTGATGGGTGTGGGGGAGATTTCAGCAATTGTCGCATAGTCTGTCAGACTACGGTTTAGTAATCTAGGGTTAAGAATATACCAAATTGGCGCCTGAACCTAATGGGATATTTTCTAATCATCTATTCACCGGATTGCTACAAATTACCTTAAACTAAATTTTATTTTAATGCATCGTTTCTGATTTATGGGAAAATATTCATCATATTTACCATTGACAGTTGTAGAATTTGGGCTCCAAATTGAGAACCTTGTATGAGTTGTATCATCTTGTATCTCGAAAAGGAAGCGGAATCGGCCACATGCTTACATAACATTTTTATTGTTTTGGTGT